>BOSO01008115.1:66110-160539 GCA_018403395.1 Gorsachius goisagi | reverse complement strand
TTGAGGCCATTTCCCCTTGTCCTATCACTTGTTACTTGGGAGAAGAGGCCGACCCCCACCTTGCTACAGCCTCCTTTCAGGCAGTTGTAGAGGGCGATAAGGTCTCCCCTCAGCCTCCTCTTCTCCAGGCTAAACAACCCCAGTTCCTTCAGCCAGTGGACTGATGCTCCAGACCCCTCACCAGCTTCGTTGCCCTTCTCTGGACACGCTCCAGCACCTCAATGTCCTTCTGTAGTGAGGAGCCCAAAACTGAACACAGGATTCGAGGTGCGGCCTCACCAGTGCCAAGTACAAGGGAAGGATGACTTCCCTGCTCCTGCTGGTCACACTATTCCTGATACAAGCCAGGATACCATTGGCCCTCTTGGCCACCTGGGCACACTGCTGGCTCATATTCAGCCGGTGGTCAACCAGTACCCCCAGGTCTTTTTCCACTAGGCAGCTTTCCAGCCACTCTTCCCCAAGCGTGTAGCGCCTCATGGGGTTGTTGTGGCCAAAGTGCAGGACCCGGCACTTGGTCTTGTTGAACCTCATACAGTTGGCCTCGGCCCATCGATCCAACCCGTCCAGGTCTCTCTGCAGAGCCCTTCAAGCAGATCAACACTACCACCCAGTTTGGTGTCGTCTGCACCGCTCAGTGGACAGAACTGAAGCTGGAATGTGTCTAATGGTAAAGAGAATAAATTTTACTTATGAATCTGGCTAAACCGATGCCGCTTTCCAAATGAAACACCTTGCACTCATTCCCGTCTGCCGCTACCTTACCCAACGCTGTCTGACAAGCGCAACTGGAACAGAGGACACAGCCACGCACATCATCCAGTGCTCCTAAAAAGGGATAATTTTTTCCCCTCAGCTCTTCACAAATGAGCAGTGTGGAGAGAGGCAAGCTGGAAGAGATGCTGGGGAAGCACGCAGAAAAAAGAGGTCATTACCGTGAAGCTCTTTACCTCCCATCTTTAAATTCATATTAATTTAGATTAAGATTTTTAAACAAAGCACTTAGTCACTGAGAATTGGATGAAGTTCCTCTGCTTCCCTGACAACTTTCTACCTTAGACACCCAGTCTTCTTTATTCTCAACGTTTTTCTTATTAAGCGTGTTTTGCAAAACACAGATCCCCTTCTAGGTACAAAGAGGGGTTATCTGCAAGTGTGAAAATCCCTGAGCAGGACGGTGTCTAGTGCAGCTGGAGAGGCAGCGCATCCCCCGCCAGGACAAGGATAAAAGCTCAAATCTGGAGCTGTTACTCCAGAAAGCCTTGCTTAACTCAAAGGACCAGTTCAGTTTAAGGGTTGGCTGTTGATAGCAATGAATGTTTATGGAATGCTAAAAATAGCTCACAGTGTAATATATGCACCGAAGGGATAATTTACAAAGGATACAGCAAACAATTAGGGCTATGCAATTCATTGGGTATGGATCTTCCAGTGAGCGTCCAAAATGGTCCCCAAAAGACCAAAGGCAACGCAGTTAATTTCTTTATTGGGGTGTGTATGTGTGTGTGCAGTAACAACATATCCATACGTAAAACCACCTAAATTTAAGTTCAGGTTTTTTCAGCAGCAGAGACTGCTGCACATGCATTTTAGCATCTGCTGCACAAACTTCCTTCGAAATTAAAAGTATTGGCCTGTCTTTCTCAGAATTAGTCTAACTCTCACTTCTAGGCATTGGGTCTCATTGCACCTTTGGTTTCAAGACAGAAAGCCATCAATTTAATAATCTGATGGCAAATCCATGGACCGCTCCAAGGGCTACCCATGTAATTGTGAATAATGTAGACCTCATCACTTGGAATGAATAGTGCGAGTTCTGGAATAAGTTTGATGCATTTAAAGTGGTGGTTGATGCATTAAATCTGCTCCTGCTCGGAAAGGCCTGGAAAGCATTTGTGGCCTACACGTTGCTATACCCTAATGTGGAAACCTTGCAAAATACATGAGCTGTAGTCCCTCAGCTCTCATGTTGTTATTTTAACAAGACATTAGTTCCCAAGATGGCAGTTCGTGTGTAGAACAGGGGCATGTAATGTTGGTAGAAGTTTGCCTTGTTTCTTGCTATTTGTTAGGAACAAGCTAGACCAATTACTTAAACATCAAGAAGTCACATTAGAGAAAAATGAGTACCAATAAAAGAAAATGTAACCCCCCAGTTTTCAATCCAGTTTTGAAGAACCCGACTACTTTAGTCTTTCCAAACTGAAGGTGAATACGTTTTTCATTCTTCCTCTTGCTGTTAAGTCACAAGATCAATTTTCCATTCTGCCCTTAATCTTAACTCACAGGGACTTAAACAAAAAGTTTTTTTATGCACTGGGTAATTTTTTTTGCAAAAGAGTAGTCGAGGCAATCTAACGCGATAGAGCAAACCCTATCAGCTTCCTCTGGCACACATCTGTCTTTTTTTGAGCTTTGTTTCCTTAAAGGAAATAGACTCATTCTGCTTAAAGACCTTTCATTCCTTCTGGGTGTACATGCCACAGAAAGGCAATTAATGTGTAATCACAGGATAATTAAATATGTTCTTTTATGTTTTGCATTTAGCAATCATGCCTGAACTCCCAGACCAATGGACATCTTTACCCCCTAGAGCTGTCATACTGTCTATATTCCTCTGTCAGTAATTTGCTTTAGATGCTTTATTTTAGACACTTTTAAAGTACTATGCCATGTGTTTCAGATAGAGAACAGTGCTTATTGATCAGTGCAACTCTTCCAACAGAAGTGCAAGAAGAAGGACCAAAGACAGGACACATCTCCCTTGGTTGCCCCCTGGTGATCCTGCAGCCTAAGCGTTGTCTTAAACGCCTTCACAGAGACTTGCACAACAAGCAGAATCCCTTATTAAATCTTAGGTCTGATGATGATATGCAGTAACCTACCTCAGCATCATTCCCTGTTTTTTAAGCATAATTTTGTTCTTCCTAATTGCAAATGCTTGGGGTAAATTTTCTTTTACTCTGCCTAGAGGATGCACCTTTAAATAAAGCACCTGGCTGGAAAACACGGGGCCTCGCAGCCTGTGTGTGAGCAGGATTTCAGCAGAAAAAAAAAAAAGAAACTTCATTTTCTTTCTGTCTAAATTACATAGATCACAAGCTTTTTGAAAATAGTGTCCAGGGTTTTTGGCTTTGGGTTTTTTGTTTGTTTGGTTTGGGGTGGGGGTTGTTTTGTTGTTGTTTTTAAATAAGGATCTTGCAGCTGCAGACCAGTAGGTAAAACACTTCCCACCCTGCCTGGGGTGGCAGCAGAGTACCTGGGCTGTCTGCAAACCCACCAAGCTTGGACTTGGTCCTGCGCCCCCCTGGGGCTCCCCATGCTCCCTCTGCCCACCATGCCGATACGATACCCAGCCTCCAGGCAGGAGGCTCCGTTTGGCCGCTGAAAGTCCTCAGGAAGCAGAAAAAACTGCATGGAAGACTTATGTTAAAATGCAAATGCTTTATTCACAAATATGCTTTGTAACCCGTGGTGCATTTTAAAAAGAAGTTCTCACTAACAGTCTACTGAAGTCTTGTGTGAATCACTAAACTATCACAACAATCTGGAATAATTGGCAGTTTTCCACTCGAAAAACCTATTTTACTTCGCTTGTGTCTGCTGGGTCTGAAAAGAGCTGTTTTTGTACAACATCCAGAATTCCAGGAAAACCTGCAGTTCCCATTACGCAGCCATTTCTCCATTTCCAGAAACAATCTGCCACTAACGCGATAAGAGTCTTTTTAATAATTCTGCTGGGTTGTCACTTTTGCCTTCTAACAGGGTAATGTTTGTAACAGCTGAGATGTTCATGATGAAGCTACTTAATGAGGTTAAACGCCTCCTTTTAACCTCGCAGACTCCAACCGGTTCCCTTCCAAATCACCCACATCCATTAAACCTCCCTTCTGGTTGTGAGCAGCACCCTGTGCTTCCGCGACGGGGAGGGTTACAGCTACGCCGCCGGCCCCGCCGCCTTCGTGGTTTCCATTCCTGATTTCACCCAGGCACCGTCCCCGATGGCAGATGAGCCCTGCGCTGCCTGCGCCCCCGCGGGCAGCCCTGCCCTCAACGCCACGGCGGCATCCTCAGCAAAATTCACGGCATCACTCAGAAAAGGAAAAAAAAAAAAAAGCTTAAAAAGATCAAATTTAGTTTTGAAGTGTCCACCTCCCAGAACAGGATAAAGAGGAGGGCAAAGCCATCACCTCCTTCTATGAGGAAACCATTGTCCATGTGGGTAATTATATAGTTATATATAGATTAATATTGTTAATGGGCATGGTTTAAAACTGCACACAGTTTGGAAGAAGCAGCAAGCCAGCAAACAATTTACATCAGATGGCTGGCCCGGGTACTTCAGCCGGCGTAGGTAACCAGCCCCATCGCCTCCCTGCCACCCTCACTGTCCCTTATTTCCAGTGTCCCTGCCCAGATGTTTGGCCTCCGTCCCCACTGGCACCCATCAATCCTCCTGTGGGTCATGGGCGCCAAGCCCCTGCCGCCGGCTGCGGTGGGGACCCAAGCCCCCTGGGTTGGCCACCCCAACCCAGTGCTTGCTGGCTCTTTGGGCTCAGCTCTCCCTTCCCACCGCCGAGGGCAGGGCCAGCAGCTCCCTGCCTCCATCCCCAGTGTCTCCACCACCGTCCATCTCCATCCCCGGCCGGCTCCGTGCTGGAGCTCCACCATGCCACCGCCTCTCCCTTCCACCCAGCGCCGTCCCCGCCGTCCCTCGGCAGCGATGCGTGACCGAAGGGCTCCGCGCTCACAGCGGCTCCTTCCAAGCATGAAAACATTTCTCTCTCTAGCACAGCACAGATTTTTGCAAACCAGTCTGTCCTTGTAAACACAAAACATGTTGAACATGTAAATACTTGATTTGTTACTGCTTTTCTTGGGGCAGAGGGTTTTGTAAATAGTTCAGTTTGTAAATGGTTCTCTTCACTGGCCAGCCCAGCAAACCACAACAGTCGGTTCCTCACCTATAGCCTGGTTTGGTCTGTGTAAAGTACATAATAACAGGTAAATTTCCACTGTCAGGATAAATTACTGATATTTAAAAAGCAAGTTTATAGATTTTTTGAAAGCATTCTGTACCAAGTATGGTGCTAAATTCTCTACTAAGTGGGACAATTTGAGTCTATCCTTGATGAAATCTCCCACCTTAAAAAAAAAAGAGAAGAAAGTGTTTTACCTTCTCTCATTTCCCCTTCTCCTTTTGCTATTTAACCCACTTCATACTAGCCAGAATGTCGTTAAATTAAGATAAAGTAGAGGTTTAAGCAGCAATGTGTCTGATGAGGGCAGCACTAATTACACCGCTCCGTCTGAAGACGCACGCGTGCAGGCGGAGAGCAGCGGAGACCTCGTCTTGGTTTTGTCTGAGCTTGGAAGAGATGTGGCAAGGGAAGGGGATCACAAAGAAGTCTCGGGGGTTAAGGATGGGAACATGAGTTGGATTTTTCAGATTCAAGACTTTTTCCTCTGTCTAGAGAAAACACGTAGTCCTGAGCGTGTAGTTTGGCAGGATCAGGCCCTTTACAACAAGGATTAGGTCAAGCAGAGGAAGGAGAACTGAAACTCCCCAGGGCCATTTTTGGGGCAGCATTTCTCTGCAGAAGCTGGGAGGATGCGATGCCCGGTGCCGTGCTCCCAAGGCCAGCCCAGAACCAGGTGGGTATAACCTGGCGGTGGATGCCTTTGGCTGAAAATCACATTGCAGGGGCGTCTGCAGGCCTTTCGGTGGCGGTGTAAGGACTTCTCAGGGCTCTCAAAGTGGAGCTTGGGCATTTAATGAAGATGAACGAGGACCCCCCCCTTCCAGTCCTATGAGACTGTTAGACCAGAGAAGGATGCGCCAAGGGCAGGAACAGCCGCCGGAGCAACCCCAGCTCTCTCCTCGGTCCCCATCTCGCTGAGTGACTTTGGACCATACTCTGTGCCGTGGGACCCACGTGCAAAGCAAAATCACAGGCACCCAAGAGGCAGAGCCATGCAGCACCCCCGAAACAGAAGCGACCAGAGGAATTAAAGGCAGCGCGTGGCCACACGAGGTCTGCGGTCAAGGTGCGAACGCTGCGGTGCCTTCTCCTGGCCGTGCAACGCTTCTCGGCACCCAGAGCATTTACTGAGCGGTGAAAAGAGTTAACAAAGTGAAAGTACGTGAAGGTCATGGGGAAGGAACAGTTGGGCTCCAGTCGTTTCATTTATGGGAGTTTAAATAGCTGCTGAATGACATTGTGGACTATTAAGTTAATTGCCTAAGTGACCTTTTGGAAACTGTGTAAACTACTCAGGGAAGGAGCAACTGGAAAAGCAGACTAAGCAACGCACACACACACACATCTCTACGTATGCACATGGGGTCTCAGCTAGCGACGGATGGAGGCGATGCGGCCGTCTGGAGTGACCCAGCTGGCACGGGGGACCTGACCCCCCCACCCCAACCATGGCGCCGGGGCCTCTCCCATGCTGGCAGCGCTGCCCTGGGACCTTGGGCACCCTGGCTCCTCTTCTGGCATTTCTCATTCCCCCCCCAAATTAGATGAAATATATCCCCCGCAAGCCGTTTGTCAGAAGGAGACGTACTTCCACGTGCAATATCGGTGTTTTGAAAAAGCTCAAAATTTCCACCAAAAAAAAAAAGTATCTTCTGTGCTGCTTATTTATCAAAACTTTCTTCACTTTACCAATTATAGACAGAAAATCTAGGGCCAGAAACTTAGGGCCAGATTGTGGTTTTTCTCCTTGTGGAGGCAGGCTGCTCTCAGGCTACTCTGCCACTAAGGTAAGGCCTAAATCATTTTACTTTCAATAGTAGTGACCGGTTCTGCCGTGGGACTTCATTAACGAAGAGTTACACATCAGCAAAATCTCAGTGGAAAAAAAGAAGCACAGTGAAAGAATCGGAAATTAAGTTTCATTTACCGTTTTCACTAGAAATGTAATGTTTTCTACGACTGGACCCTTTTGAATGAAATAAAACTCCAACATTTTAGATTAAAAAAAAAAAAAGATAATGCTTTCAAGTGAAAGCTAAAAGAGTTAAGGTAATTTATAAAGGAGGCCTGCAGGGGCTCAGCTCCCAGAGTGTAAATGGTTGGCAAAAAAATTCGCTGCTGTTCAAGCAGAATTATATCAGCAGATTTATGTGTATGTGATCAAATAATGCCCAAGGCGAGGTGCTCACAGGCTGTTTGCATGTACAACGTGGATTTTTTTTTTCCCCCTGTGAAGAGAAGGAGGATAACACAAAAGGCCTGCTGGTGCTGATGCCCGCGCATACTCAGTGAAGCTACCCGGGCAGCTTCTGGGGGTTTGGTGGCTTTGTGCAGTAAATGAACGTTTCTAAAGCTGCAAGGCAAAGGAAGTAAAACTGTATTCAAATGGCCTTATTTAAATTTAACAGTCTAATATATCCTTTTTTTTTTTTTTTTTTTTAATACCAAAAAAGCATTGACCATGTTTTGGTGGAGAGTGGCCTTGAGCAGCACTAACTCACGAATCACACTTACATGGTTTATTCACTTGTTTTCTCTGATTACATAAAAAATGCATATTTGCCATGGCAACCTCTTCATTACATGTCAGGATAGCAATTGAAATATAAAGGGCTTCTCTTCCAAAGACCCTCTAAGGTCACCACTGCACTTAAATCTTCCAGGGACAGAATGTACACAATTCACTGAGAGGGACTTTCTGATATCTTTTAAAAGCAATATGGTCTCTTGCTGCAGAAGCAATATACGAAAATTCTTCCTTTGCTAGGTTGTTGGGTTTTTTTCCCCCCAAACACAGTAAGAGAATATTTGTAAAGGCTCTTGCCTGGCTAAAATATAGATGAAATCGTATGTATTCCAAGGGCTTAGAGAGATATTAATTAGTGCTGGGAAAAATAAAAAAGAAAAAAAGAACAGGGCATTTAAATTAATACCTTCACAGCCTTAATTTATGGTAGGAATATTTGATAGAATCTAGATATTTGATCTAGGTGTCAGATTTGTTTTTTCTTTAAGGAGCTACAATAATTCATGTTTGCCAAATCAGGATGTTGTCAGCAAATCATCCGTGACTGGGGAGCCTGAACCTGGCTTGATGCACATCTCTTACTTCTGCAAAGATCTTTTCCAAGAAATGAAGTTATGATGAATCACGCTAATAGTCTGTCAACGGGCAATAGCCCAACGCGATGAGCGAGAGGAGACTTCACTCCGCAGCTGAAATAGCTCTTCTACCGGGCGTATTTAATGGCTATAACATTAGATAGTTCTAGAATATAGATGGCTAGAGGGACAACAACAAAATGAATTTTCACCTAGCCTAAAGAAGCAGAGCTGACTGAGATAGGGTGCTGCGGTGGTCACAAATGGGTCCGGTGAGGAGCTGAACAAGCCAGGGGATGACAGGTCGTGCTGAGCAGCTTTGGGGCTGCACAAACCCACCAAAGCTGCAGCCGCTGGTATGCAGGTGGAGCGGACACCGGCAGCGTGTTGGGCTGCACCACTCACGCCTGACCGCCGGTACGAAGACCGTGACTCCTCTCATGGAACCATCACATTTCTGGGCACTGCTGAGCTTTGCTGCCTGAGAAGAGCTTTTTTTGGGGGGGGGGAAATGTTCTTTCTGCGGGGTGCAGAGGCAGCGCTGGGTGGAGGCACGCTCGGGACACCGTGGGTGCAGATCCCCCATCAATACCGGGGAGTTTGCCTGTTAACGGGCCCATAGTGACGGTAACGGATGGTAGTGCTGGCCAAAACAGAGGACTAGGCATTGCGTCACGCTCTCCAGAGCGGGGCTCAGATGCGCAATGGTGTTTTCAAGTGGAAAAGGTCTGTGTCAGGAACAAAAAGACATTTACTGCAGCTGCTCCAGGGAATAGTTTCGTTCCCTCACCGCAGCCCAGCAGGCAGAGCTGTGAAATGATGGCGCGTGCCAGCCAAATATTTTGCAATCAAATAGCTCCTCCGCTGGGGAATTCAGGCAATTTTGCCTCTGGTGAGGCAGTGGTACGGCACGAGGGGGTTTCCTTGACGCTGCCTCTCTCTTCATCAGCACAGTCTAATGCAGCGAGAGCTCTCCTCGCGTTGGGAGCATCAGTCGCTTTGCTCCTCAGAAGGTTTGGCCACCGGAAGAGCATGCATTAAGTCCACATACACTAAACTGTAGCATCCATTGGGTCATTAAATATTTTAGCTAGAGGGACGTAGAAACACTGAAATGGCAAGCACGTTACTGACACCATTTTGTCACTTGGTTTTACTGCTGTTTAGGGAGCATTGCTGTGTAGCCCTTTGGGAAGATAGCATCTTCCAGAAGAAGGAATGTTAGCTGGTTATCATGGCTTGCCACTATACTGCAACCCTAACCCTATTCCTTACATAGACTTCCCTCGCTGGGCAGCGCTTGGGAAAGGCAGCCGGGCAGCTACACAACCCATCTGTTTTTTCCTTATGTGCCCAGTCTGGTTTGACAATCTGTTTTCCTTAGGTAAAAATGAGCTCGCATCCGAGTCCAAACGGCACCTCGGCAAGTCGCAGCGATGTCCCGGCCACCGCAGGAGGCACAGAGAGAGGAAAGGGCCACCCCGCGCCCCGGCTCGTGCTGAGCTCCATCCAGGATACACAGAGCCACCAAACAACTCCTGCCTTGTAGAAACAGAGTCGGTCCATCCACCATTACCAAATCATGCATATTTTCTGACTACTGTTAAGGTCATGAATGAGTGAGCTAATTATCTGCCTGAGCGGCCATAGGAGCAATCCTAACAGCTTGGCATCCTGAATTTTCTAGGTCCTGGATTTTACAGTTTACAATAAAACACAGGCTGGAAAGCAGCTCCTTCTTCCTCGCCGCCCGGCACCTAGCAAAGGAGTTTTCCAGTCCTTACCCTGGTTTTTGGTTACTGCCCTGGCCCACTGACTATGAGAAGGAAACACAACGATGTCTGAGGCAACAAATGTCTGAAGAACAAGCCTGGCTTTGTGTCATTTGCTTTGTCTTTGCAATAAATCACATTCTAACTTCCCCAAGCCAAAACCCAAGAGAAAACAACCTACGACACTCACGAAATTTTGCAAAGTTAAAACACTTTGTAGATCAAGCATGAACAAAAGTGCGATGAAAGGCTAAACAAGTCAAAAGGAGGGTGGTTTTGCTCAACACGATTACGCATTTAATAAGAAACTTCTAAAGGAGCTGCTCTTTTCATCTCAAAAAAAGAGAATACGTGTGTCGGTGTGATCATACGCTGCTGCCGAAAAGAGGCAGACAGCTCTGCCCAACGTGGGAGAGCGCTCAGTGCACGGCGCCTGCCAGCGTCGCTCTCGGGAGGAGGCAGGCGGGTGCGCGCCGTGGGATGCTTGAGATCTGAAAACAAAGTTACGGGGTAATGAAAAGAGTAAATGTAATTATGACAGGTCTCAGTGCTTACAAAGAAGTTTCAGGGATGGAAATGTCAACACTTGAGAGCAGCATTAAAGCAATATTTTCACTGTGAGATGTTCCACAGCATTCAGGTACTCGAGGTCCAGGGCTTCCCCTGACCAAACTCTTGTCCGTAAACTTCAGTGAGAACCTTGTCTGGATGCTGAATTGGGCATTAAATCCGTATTTGGGATTTCTGATGCCATGTAACCTGAAACAAAGGGAAATTAACTCCTTACCCATGTATGGGATCAATCAACAGGAGCAATTTCCTTCAAAAGAGAGGGGGCTTGGGTGGCCTTTGGTGGCATTGTTGAAGATGCAGCGCCCTGGCTCTCGGGTGGGTGTACTGGCACAGCAAAGGATTACTGTTCTGTTGGTGGAGGGCTGTAAAGCATGCTCCATAAACATCTGCTTTGGCAAGTAAGAAAATGTACCATTGAAAAAATAAAAAAAATCAGAAATGTATCCATAAGGGTTAAGATGAGAAAATTTTTCACAGCTGCCAGGCTGCTTGCTTTGAGGTGTCACCTGGAGGGGACCCCGAGCACCCAGAAAGGAGCTCTCGGCACCTCTCGGGTCCCGTTGGCCGCCGCGGCTCGGACGGGTGGGCAGTCGGGTCTGTGCAGGGGAGCTGCCACCCCGGCACCCGCTCCCAGCATTTCCTGTGGGTCTGCCGGGCAGGTATTTGTCTGCCCACCGAGGATGGTGTGGGAGCGACAGGATAGCAAGAAATGTAAAGAGAAAACGTGTGCCAGTCTCCTGCGAAACACAAAAGGAAGAGGAGCCTTCTGCTTGGCTGCAGACAGGCAACGTGACCGGTGAAGAGTTTCTCACAAGCTCTTGGAGACCTTGGTCTGGTTTTTAATATTTAAAGTATTGCATGTTTCCTTTCATCCCCCTGGTCTCCCTCGGCTGTTAAAACTGAATATATTTTGTATTTCTGTTTCTTTTGCACTTACAGATCAGCTTGTAATTATGGAATTGCACTTATGGGAACCAGAAAGCTGGCCCAGAACATGTCTTTAGTATTTTTTTTACAGGGACTCTGGGATAAAGCATCTTTTAAATCTACGGTATCTACAATGTGGTCTTCAGAAAACAAACCCAAGTGTTTATAGATAACATCTGTCACTGGCCTTAGACTAACATTAATTCTAGTATATTGAAAAAAAAAAAAGTTTTAAAAATGAAACCCGAGTCCATGTTGCAAACTTACATCTCTGTTCAGAGCCGCTTTGATGTTTTATAAAAAATCAGTGATAGAGCACACTCAGTGATCCTGACCTTGTTCCCCGAGCCCACACAACTATGAAGTTTCATTTTCCCTTTTCCAATTGTACTTAAAAAAAAAACCAAAACAAAAACCGAAAAAGAGCGCAGGCAAGTGGATAACAGAAACGAAAGGGCTGAGATGGGTGAGCTTGGGGCCGTGGCTCCGGGCTCCCCCCAGCCCCCCTTGCCCTCCAGCTGGGAGCTGCGGGCCAGGGGCCATCGCTGCAAGGGGACGAGGTCCTGCCTCTCGCCAGAGCGGGCGTACCACAAGAATGATGCTCTTGGCATTTACTGGTGACTCTCAAACATGCGATGGTCAGAGAAATAACTCCCCTCACCGCTACTTAGGGTAGAAATAACTTCGAGAACATTTTGTGCATCAGCCCCAGAACGGACAAATACAAACTCCCCAGGTTTGGTCTTTTTTTGCTTCTCTCTGAAGCTGCTGCGAAGAGAGGCCATTAGTGGCACACAGGCTGGTTTGCTCTTGCTGTGCTCCTTCTAACGCATCACGGGCGCTCTGGAGAGAGGAGCAGCCCTGCTGAGGCATCGGCGCGTCGCAGGGTGCATTGGGATGGGCACAACCACGCACAGCCCAGGCTGCCCTTACCGTTTGTCCCCTTCAGGGTCCAGCACTTGGGGCATGTGAGCACAGGGGATGACAACTCTGTTCTGGAGGGAACTGTGGAATAGGAAAGTTCCTCAGGGATCAGCTCCGGGTGTCTCAGCAGTTGGCACAATTATAGAAGGAGGACGTGGGAGAAAACTCGGACGCTAGCTTGTGCATGTCGCCAGCACCTCTTCAGCCTCTCCATTCAGTCCGAGGCATAGTTCAGGCCACAGGCTAAGCCTGGGCTCCTCATTAGTCAGGATCATCTCTCTCTGCCTCTGAATATTTGTTTATACAAGCGCAATGGCTCCCGAGGACACAGTGATGGTTTAACTCGAACGGCCAAAAACCCAGCTACAGGAGCACTTGTTTACTCTGCGGTGTGCGCTACAGGCTTTAGCATTTACTGGACACTATTTCCCTCTGCATCTGCTGTGGCGAGGAGCAGTTCATATCAGGACCCATAAAAGCCCAGACCCCCATTCCCCAGCTCAGGACACAACACCCTGCCACCCTCAGGTCCCCGGCGCTGGGTGACACTTAGTACGACACGGCCTTGCCAAGGATGACGCAAGTTTTTTCTTGAACTTGTTGGTCCCTCTCCCAGGTCTCTTCTATATATCCGCCCATGAGTCCTTCCTACTTTAAAAAAGCTTATTTGATGCAATATCCCCGCTGTACGACGCTGCTGCAGCGCCAGAAGATGGAAGCGCCCACCCGTGCTCACACCCCCGTGCACCTCCCCAGCGCCAAGCTGTAGGGACACGTCCAGTTTCTGCCGGGGAGCGATGGGGACAACGCAGTGCAATGTGTTGTTGACCACTGAAATTGTATTTTAACATTTGTTTCTGGAATAATTAATCTCCGGCACATTAGGAAATCACTAAACGGAACTGTGCGAGAGGGAAATAATTGCATTCCCATCAAAATGAATACAGATGCACAATTAAGAAGCCACGGTATTTATGTAATATTCTCGTATCATATAAATAGAGTTGCTGTGTAGAGACAGAGCCTGTGAATCATTCATTTGGTTTACGAGATTGAATAAGCTTTGGCTCTATCAGTGTTATCAGCACTGAAGAAACAAGACCGACACTGGGAGAAATTATTTACCACATATTCATTTACTGGAATGATTCTTTTCAAGTTAGACATAAACCAAAATGCATTATTTTGAATTATGTCCAGAAATAAATACTTTTAGGTTAAGCATAACATAAGAGAAGCTTGCAAACACTGTTGTTTCAAGCACTGCCTTACATTCCTTAGGAAGGCTTTACCTGTGTTTGAAGTCAGTGGGACTCTGAAATAGGAGGTAGAAGTCATTTAAACAAAAATCCTATTTCTCAAGTGTCCCACCGCTGGTTTTCAGATAAGCCCAACTCCAGAGTCATGCTATAGAAGGTGCCACTTCTCAGGATCCCAGCGCTATACCAGCCATGGCAGGTGTAGCTCATGCTGCCTACAGCTACAGTAAGCAGGCCAAGAAAAAAACCAAACCAAAAAGCAAAGCTGTACACTCTGGTCTGTAGATGTATTTGTTTTTTGGCTTTATAAATTACCACAGTAAGACTTGAATGCAAACAACCCTCCGATAGAATTACCTCCCATAAATTTTCGGAGGTAAAAACCCACAGGAGGGTGGGAAGCCTGAAATATGTTTTATTTACTCGATCAGCATAAAGGCATTGGCTGCAAACCCAAGCTCAGCAATCAGCATGTTTGCCTCCAGTTCCCTAGCACTGGTAGAGACTAATGCCCAAAATACATCCATAGGAGCCCATCCCTGATGGAGCAGGGAATGTGCTTGCTGTACCCACAGCCAAGAGGATCACACCGACAGGACCAGCAGAAGAAGCCTGAGCAGACTATAGACGAAAATAAAATCTGACAGAAGGCGTGTTCTATAAATGTAACTTAACTGGGGTCATCCGAACTGAATCCACCCGAGGAAAAACTGCTTTATGCTAAACGGAACAGGATCCCTCCCACAGACGCGGATCCTAACCCCTGTCGGTGCTGCGGTGGTGGTTATCCCTGCATCCCACACCCAGGGTCCAGCTCTGGCAGCCAGGGCTGTGCTCAGGCTGGACCCCCCAGGACCCCACTCCAGCCACGGCCAGCCCCTCTTTCCTGCACCCAGCACGGCTTGCTCACCCTCGAGCCTCTCTTGATTGCGCTGTCGTTTTGGGGAAAGCTATGAAGAAATCCCCTTGGATTTCAGCTCCGGCTCTGGCCTTGACCCCGGGCGCTCCCTGGGCTGGCAGCCACCCCCCTCCCACCCCTGGGCTGGAGAAACCTCCTCCTGCAGCCCTTGCATTGCTCTGTCACAACATCCTTCCATCAAACAGGAAGTGATCCGAGCCCTAAAACCCAAATCTGGATGTGGGTGTTCGCTTATAATCACCAATTCTTATTCCGCCAGTTGTGGTCAGCGCGCTCTGCACCGCCAGCAGTTCACAGCACTGGCTCCTGCCGTAGCATCCTCTGCCTTTAGCATAAAACATCTGGGGTTTGGCTGCTGCCCTGTGCCTTACTGCCCAGCTAAGATGAAACTCAGAGGTTACTAAATGGTCACAGATTTGTTGCAATAGTTTTTACTGGTAGCTTGTGAAAAGATCAAGGGCATTTAAATGTTTAAATGGGAAACTTTCATCATAACAGGAAACCCAACTGCAAACCAAACCAGGAATTGCTCTAATTTAGACTCACTTGGGTGATTATTTTTTTTTTTCCCATTTCAAGCATTTTTCTATTCTGGCTACAAAGTTTGAAAAACCCGCACAGCGATGCGGCAACCGCGGGGAGCCCCACTCCGTTGCTCAGACCACACGTGGGGGGGACGCAATATTTCCCAGTCGTATCTAATTACTGTGGAGGTCTGCCCCGCAGCCAGAGGGATATGAATTCCCCGTCTGCTTTTGTGCTGGCAGGAAAATCCATTTCACTCAATTAACATTGACCGGAGTTATTTCTCCACTGACCTCGCACAGCAAGGAACAAGGGGAGGGTCAGGCTCCTGGACCCCCCGCCGGGCTGCCCTCAGCTACCTGCTCATTTCAGCTCCGCGCAGGCAAAGCCCTTGGCATACATTTAAATCCCAGGATATTCTTAAATTATTTCCTTAATTAGGGCTTGGAATTTTTTGAAATTATTTCTGGCTGCCTGGGATATTTATTAATTAAAAAAAATAATCTTTAAATCTGCAGTGACTTACAGTACAACTTTATCGACTTAATATTTTTGTATATATTACCTGACTCCAGCGAGGCTGCAGAGGGAATTACAAGTCAGGCCAGAACATATTTCCAGCGAAGACAAGCATAAAAACTTTTAAAAGAAGTATATAATTCAATACTAAATGCATAATTTAAAAAGAACTGCAATAATTAGCCAAGAGGGGAAAAGCTGCAGAACAATAGCTGGAAAACGAATGCCATAGCCTGTATTGTTGGAGGGGCCTAAAGAAATCAATGCTTGTGTTCTGCAGGGGTATGAGGTAGTATTTTAAGGAACGTCAATGAGTACTTAAACAAACATGTAAGAATGGACTTAAATATGATGAAGTATAACTATGTGGTCGCTGAAGATTAATAGACTGCACGTAAACAGCTTTATAGAAGTTGAGTTTGCTGCTCGGTGTCATGGCTCAGTCCGTAGCTCTGAAGGTGCCACCTCCTCCAGCCAGGAGACAGCAGCAGCAGCGGCTACCAAAAGGGATTTCTCCCCACGATGGAAATCAGTAGCACCCCAGTCCTGCATGGCAGGCGTCAGTACCAGCCTGGCCCAAGAGCCTGTAAGCTTTTTTTCATAGCAAGTAATGAGCACATCTTAAAAAAAATAAGCTTGACATCAGTTTCAGTGATAAGACAGATAAGCACAAAAAAAAAAGTTTTATTTGATCCAAAATTAAGGGTAATATCCTGGCAATAAAGTTACAAAAAGGGAAAATGCCAAAAGACATTATCAATAGCTACCTGAAACTTCAGCTCTATCCTTAGCATCCGCTTCACAGCTCAAGGGACGATTGGTCATGAGGGAAAAGGCTGGCAGGCATTTTCCTTGCCAGAGCCTTGCTGCAGGAAAAAACAGGTCATCACAGCCACTGAAACGGGGGCCTGACTCATACGGCAGCATCTGATCTGCGAGATGCTGCCGGAGAGCACGAGCTCCTGCTTCAGCTGCAGCTCCTGCAGCGGGGACGGGCACCGGGGTGGCGGGGACGGGCACCCAGCAGCAGGCTCTCCTGATATCCCGCTTGGGAAAAAAATCAAAGTTATCTGTGCTACTCCAAGTACTTCTTAAGAAACCGTTGGTATACCATTTGAATCATGGAACGTGAAATTACTCTATGTTGCAAAAATGACAATTAACAATGAGGGGGATTTTGTTTGTTTGGGTTTTTCAGTTGTTGGGGTTTTTTTTAAGTAATTGAGGACTTTCCCTAAAGGAATATTGACAATTAGTTAATGCAGATAGGACTGATCTGACTGCACAAGCCACTTCTGACAGAAAAGCTTTGAGTTTGGGCCCCCTGGCCATCACAGACTGTTTTTCACCACCACATCCCCTCCAGACACCAGCCCATATTTGCCATTTCTCTCCCGGAGCATCGGTAACAGCCAAGCGCAGCTCAGACCCCTCTCCATTTGCACCCTCGTCTCTCCCCGTGCGTCAGCCAGGGCTCCCAGGAATCCTTTAATCCTAAATTAAACTGTTACTGCTACCTTACAATGAAAAAACGTCGGCTACCTGAAGGAGCCGCTCGCTGGATTCCGGGAGGGCAGCTTTTTCATACGGAGTTTTGGAGGATGGGAACACGGTCTCTGAGCTCAGAGGGCTTTGGGATGTTAAAGCGCAGGTTCACAGTTCAGGGTTTTAACTGAAGCAAAACTTTTTCATCATTCAGGAGAACTTTTCTACTCAATTCATGAATGTATTACTGCTTTTGTACAAACCAACCTGGAAATTCCATTTTTGAAGGGATAGGCTGGAAGTACCTACTCACAGCAAAAAGGGCTTTCTCATAAAAGGAGAAGCAAGCACTTTTTTTTTTTTAAACATCAAAAAAAATTGATAAAGAGTTATTGACTGGCCTCATTACTAATGCTTTTAACTGGCCAAGGGGAAAAAAAAACATTTTATCATCCTAAGTCTTTAACACATGGCGTACCATTTCCTATTTTTCTCCGATGAGTCTTGAACCACGTAGCAGGAGCGGGTACTTCACCGCGCAAAGGGATGAGGAGCGAGTGAATGAGCCAGGGCGCCTGGGCAGTGCAATCGTGCAATTGTTTCTAGCACCGCGGCGAAGCGAGACGCGTTGAGCAACGTCAGCTTGGGCGGTCCTTTGATTGCAAGAGCTTCCTCAATCCGGGGCAGCTGAAGAAAAGAATGTGATTTTGCTTCCAGGGGAAAAGCGAGCAACGCCAGGACTTGGGGGTGGGGTGGGGTGGGGGGAATGAGGGTTTGCGTTTTGGGCGCTGGGTGCCATCCTGCCCACGCCACCACAGTCCTGCCTCCTCAAGACCACCAACGGGGTTGGTGAAGCTGGTTAGTACCTGGTACTCATTTTGGAATTTTTTGCCGCACAGCTGGAGCATTTCTCATTTCATGTTCTAGAAGCAGTTTTACCAGATTGCGAAAATTATAGCCTGACTCAAGCAGTTTGCAAATCCCTGCCTAACCAGCCACCCTCTCAGGGCTTCTTTGCTTATTTGTCAGACCTGGGAGTTTTCTGGATGATCCCCTGCCTCCCTTGGCACCAGCTCTGCAAAGAGCACCCTGCCCGTCCGGTTACCAAATCTGCCGCTTGCACTTCTTCTGCCTGCTCTAGCGGATCATCAGAGCAGGGAAAATAAATATCAGAGTAGTTACCCGAGTAGTAGGAATGAACTTTATGCAGCTGAGGAGACCCATCTCCCTTCAAACTATCTTACTTCTACCTTCCAACAGTGAGATGAGTCATCTTGTCCTTCTTTTAGGATTTCTATACATATCTAAATGCACACACATTCAATCATAGAATCATAGAATGGTTTGGGTTGGAAGAGACCCCCAGAGGTCATCTAGTGCACAAGGCCATTTTTGGGGTGGCCTCCACATTGATCCTCTCCCCGTGAGCATGCACAGGCAGCCCAGGTTTGTAGGGCCAGGCACGGGGCAGCCTTGCTAGCCTCCTTCACCAACCCTTTTAGGTCACTGGGGCCCTCATTAGCATCATTCTTAGACCTCCATAAGGATGGATTTTAGTATTAAAACACACAGATCAATAAATAAAATCTCTTCCCTCTTCCTCTCCCCTGCAGGAGAGCAAAAGGCAGCTGTTCTGGGCAGACCTGACTTGCAGGGACCAGCATCACCTCGGTGCCCGTAGGGATGGTCCTCATCCCCTTGGCTGAGCCTCAGTTTCTCTTCTCCAGGGGTGCAGGGCCAGAGCCAGCTTGCAGATGTCGAGGCTGCCGGCAGCTGCCTCCCTTCCAGCACATGGATCCCAGAGCAGCCCCACCGCACGCCTCCATCCCCCTGCGGCGGGCAGGGCTTTCCCCCCCCAAGGATTAGCCCTTTTACAAGGGGCACTGGACCAGTCCACCAGGCAGCTGGGTGGATGGGAACCCAGCACGCTCTTCCCTATTGCTTGGGAAAGTCCTCCACCCTGCGCTCCGGGGAGCGAGCCAAGTCCTCCTGGCAATTAGGTAACTATTTGGGTTTACAGAGCACAAGCCGCTCTGGCAAATAATTAAAAGAGTCTAGCACAGCATTTCAAATGCCGGGGTATTCCTGCAGGTAGGGGAGCTATACTGACTTACAAGCAAACGCACTCGCTGACATAAGGAGTTTCCTTCCAACGTTGCCCCTTTCCCCCTGGGCACTGCAGTCCTGCCTGAGGATTTTACAGTAAAATGATTTTCAGTTAGAATAGACCAAGCTTTCAAAAAAGAAAAAGTTAACCGCCCCCCCCCAAACTAGACCTCTCCCTCACAGATGCAGAGATGTACGTGGCTATCTGCGAGTCCTGGGCAGAAGCACAGAGGGTGCAGGGGGGGTTCTGACACAGCCCTCCCAGTTTACAGCGATTGCCTGAAGTGGGGCAGCTCAGGACCCCAGACCCTCTTCAGCATCGGTCACTTGACTCACACTATGGGGTCAGTCTGTCTAACCTCACAGCTATTTCTTCTTCTTCATGTTTCCAAAGGATGGAGGGCAGGGGAATCAGCTTGGCCCCAGAGGACAGACATTCCTGAGCAGAACTCAGGATTCCCGTGCTGCAGAGATTAGCCCAGACCTGTGATGCTCTGTTAATTGGGATGTGTATGCACATCCATGCATCGTGGGTTTAATTTTTTTTATTTATTTTTAAAAGCAATTGCATTGAAAACAAATTTCAAAGTCTTAAAAGTTTTCTGGAAAATGACATTCTTGTGTTCTGGCCAGACCTACTCGACCCTAGCAAATAGAGAATTTGATAACATGGTTAGGGCTTAGCATGGTTGGACAAGTAATAAATTGGCCAAGAAATGAAACTGATTTTAAAGTCACCCTTTCGGAAGGGGTACCTTTTGAAGAAGCTCTTTATGTTTTTATCAAACTTTAAGAAATTACTTGAATTTCTTATCACTTTTATAACTTCAGACAAGCAGAGAGAAAACTCGTTGTTCATGAAGGCAGAGGTGATCACCCTGATGGAAGTGCATGCAAAAAAAAAAAATAATCACATTCATGAACCTTCTCCCGGGAGGGCGGAGCAGAGGCTTTGCAACGCCTCACCCAGGCTCCCCCATCTTTCTCTGTGCAATGAAAATTTAACTGAAGATAATTGGAAAAAAAAATTGACAGATGTAGTTTGTGCTTTGCTCAGCACAGCTTTCAAAGTTTCAACCTAAAAATTGGTCCCAGATACCAGATATAATTACTGGTAACAGTGTTAACCGGGTCACCTTGCTTAACACCCCAGAGCTGGCATGGCAAGAAAAAAAATAGTGAAAATGGGGAGGGAAGAAGTGAACTGGCCAGGAGGAAGATTCAGAGTAAAAGTTTTCAGATAGAGAACTGGAAAATACATCTTTAAGCAGTAGAAGAGGCTTACTGAGTAAAATTATTTACTGCCTGCTGTGTGGGAAGAGGTCTCCTGCGAGTGATTTTCTGCCTCACATTCGGAGGGGGAATCACTGTCCCTTTCCCCGGCCCCGTAGGTGTATGCCAACACACATGGTGCTCTTGTGGGAGCTGGCAGACAGGCACTTACCCAGAAGGCAAACTCCAAAAAATAAACGCAGAGGAAACCCCACATGAGGTTTGAAAGGCCAGATCAGTGGGAAGAACTCCACACAGCACCCCAATAGCAACCTACTCTAGAAACTGGAGGCAAATCTGCTTCCCACCTTGGTTATCTGGAATACCAGGTAAATTGTAAAAGTTATAAAATCGGATTGTGCTATGGTCCACAAAAATCAGTGCAGCTCAGTTCCCGCTTCCTCACATTTGACTGTACGTGATTTGGATTAGAGGCGGCGCAGACCTGGAAGGAGAGCGGGATTAAGATAGGAAAAAGAGACTTTACAGCTGAGCGCAGCGAACTTGGCACTGGTGACCATAGTCCAGCCCCCCCACCCCATCCTGCCGGAGTCTGCATGCTCACAAAGCTTGCAGGATCTCCAAGGGCTCCCCAGCACCAAGCCCCGAGCTCAGCGCAGATGAATCTTTCTGGAAGATGTACAGTATACACGCCTGTGTCTGCCAAAGGGTGAGGTCATTTTGGAAGGAATTTTATTTATTCAGGAAATATTTCTGGAAATATTTACATGTCAAGATTACATGTTTAAATTCTTTGACAAAGCAAGCTCTGGGCCACATGCAACATTTCTAAGGAGCTTTGCAAGGATTTCTTCAGGGTTTCCTACACACAAAAGGCTTTTACTGTATCACCATTCTGGTGGCAGCAACGGATCCTTTCTCTAAAATAAGGAGATGAAGTCCTGTGTTGAAGACTCCTGTTTCTCAGCTGAGCAGAAGGCTGCAGTTTCTTTTCAGTGCAAAAGCAAGGAAATTGAGTTGCTTCATTCGCACAGGCTCAGAACAATATATGCAACCAGATGTAAGTTCAGTGCAGTTTCTTCATAGGAGAGGGCATCCAGACCCACCAGGGTCAGAGTGTCCAAGCAGAGGAGCCCTGGGAATCTCCCCTCACCCCAGGCATGGCTAATATTTAGTGACTAACAAGCTCTCCCAAGCATTTCACATTTGGACTTACTGACAGAACCTAGGCAGTAGTATGGGGGATAACATTCCATCATCTTTAAATATATATATTTTTTTTTAAATAGAGGTAGTTTGCAATTCTGCAAGACTATTACCTAGCACTGAGAACAGGCGCTTGAAGGAAACACTCCTGCTCTGGGGAAAAAAAAAAAGTAACCCCTCCATTGTGTTTTCTGTCCCTGAGAGTAGCTTAATATTTTACTTGATCAGTATAGGAGAGAAGAAAAAGATGAGCAAAGGTATGAAATAGCTTCCATATGAGAAATGACTAGACAGACCATGACTTCAGGCTGCAGGAGAGATTGCAGGGTGGGGATCAGCAAACATGACAGAAGCCTGTAAAATTGTAAGTGGGAAAGAGAAGGCTAATAGGGAACAAGTTCATCACTGTGTCTCACAGTCTGAGAACCAGAGGCATCAAACGAAGCCATCACGTGGCAGCTCCCACACCACCAGGAGAACGCGCACCCCTGCGCACAGCACAGGCCATGGAAGGCTGCCATGGATGATGCCACGAGCTCGCGTTTGCTCAAAGACTCAAAAATTTTAGAAGAAAAAAAAAAGCCTATATAGAGTTACTAAGCCTAGAGCCACCACCCTGGTTTAGGAGGGCCCAAAACTGCAAGTCAGCACACAGCACAGGAGGGAAGTGCCAGCTCCCATCCACCTGGCTCTTCCCAGGCACCCACCACCGGGGGCGTCCTACAGGGACATCCCCTTATTTGTCCTAAATAATTAGTAGTAAGTTATTTTAAGCCAGAAAATATAGCATGAACTGACAATTGTATGTGCTAGTTCTAATTTTCCAACGTGCCACGATATCTACTCTACTCTTCCTCAATTATTGACAGATTTGCGAGGTTGATGTGAAATTCCCAGAGGTGTAGAGGAACTGTGGCACAGCACAGTCTTCTAACAGATTCAGTAGTGCTATTCCTGGAGTTATGTATAATATTTCTAAAGTTATATCCAGATCTAAGGCTCTATACTCAGCCTGAAGGGAAAAAAATTAGGCTAATTAAATACCGGAACAGAAGATGACTGCACAGTAAAAGTGAGATTATTCAGAGAGCTTAAGGCAACACCACTATATCTGGTTAATCACAAATCACAGTCATTGGCACGAGAAAGAAATGCACAAACATTTCTTCAGGCTCGAAAGCTTTGGACTCGCCCTCTAGCCGTGGCTCAGCTTTGCCAAGCACAAATTCACCTTGAGCACACTCAAATATATACAAAGTATTCATGGAAACTTTTTTTTTTTTATAAACAAGCAAACAGAGAAAAGAACCCAACCCACAACAAACCCACCACCAAAATAACTCCCATGTTTTATAACACCAGGATGGTTTTGCTTTGTATTTGTAGTGAGGTATCAAAACCATTTCCCCCTGCGGAGTTACGGTTCAGTGAGCATTTTCTACTTGAGCTACCTGCTTGGAGACTGCAATAAGACCATGCTTTTCCTCCCAGTGAGGCCCTTGGAAGAGGCAAAAGCAACTCTGAACTCTTTTGCTCGCCTGGCTCAGCCCTGGGACTCACCCAGGACGCACGGATGCCTGCAGCCCGCTCCGAGGCATATGGCCCGCCAGCCCGCAAGAACACAGGCAAGAGCCCTGCTCTGTGTTACGCTTGCCCTGAGCAATGGCTGGGGCAGAAACCCTGGCACTCACACTGAAATTATCTGAAAGTTATTATCTCCCACACAAATACAGTTTTTAATGCCTCTTACCTGCTAGTTGGGGACTACTCCAGGCCTTCGGCTTTCCATCTGGGGAGGTACAGCTCTCAGCACAGCATTTTGGCATTTTCTCCCAGGAAACAATTTTTGTGTATTTGACAATGAAACCCAAAGTTTGTTCTCAACATGCTCAGAAGTGCGCAACCAAGAGAGTTCGTGACCAAACGGCCTCAGGTTTATCATAAAAAAAAAATATGCATTTGAGCAAGCTCTCAGCAAAAAAAGAGAGACTTGGCACAGCCTTGGGCGATTTTGTCATTGTTTCAGCAGCCATCCAGCCAGGGGGTTATGCCAACTTTGGCAGCAAGAGAGGGACAGAGGGGTCCTGTCCCCATGGCCACTAGTGCTCCCCCACTGCTTCTCCTCATTTAACCAAGCTCTGGTTGAGCTTGCAGAGCAGTGAGGCTTTGGAAGATGATCCTCCCACATTGGCCTAGAACAAAGCAGATGTAGCAACCTTGTTGCTCACCCTACAAAACATCTGTTTGGACCCTTCAGAACTAGGGATGCCCTTCTTATAGTATCTTACAGAAAATTTAAATAAGTTTATATGGGGGGATGATTCTAGGACCTGAAGCATCTACTGTTAAGTACATAAATATTTTACCTTGCTTTCCCAGCTAGTTGTTATCACCAGTTCTTCAAGTCCCTGCCTAGAAGTCATTCCTATATTTGAATTCTCCCCAGAGCCCTTTCCTTCGGCCCCCTCCCTCACCCTCTGCAGAGGAGCACTGCCAGCCCCCAAGCCACATCATACCCAGAATCCTTTTCCACCCCAGCCTAATGCTTAATTTATATCATCTGACCTTTCCAGGCCTGTGATTACTCCTTGATTACCTTCACTTCTGCCCTAACAGCTGTGTTTCCCTTTACCAGGACAGTTAACTTGCATTGCTCACAGCCCAGAAGGCCAACTGTACCCTGGGCTGCACCCCCAGCAGTGTGGCCAGGAGGGTGAGGGAGGGGATTCTGCCCCTCTGCCCCGCTCTGGTGAGACCCCCCTGGAGCCCTGCATCCAGCTCGGGGGCCCTTGGCACAAGGAGGACATGGACCTGTTGGAGCAGGGCCAGAGGAGGCCACAAAAATGATCTGAGGGCTGGAGCCCCTCTGCTACGGGGCCAGGCTGGGAGAGTTGGGGTTGTTCAGCCCGGAGAAGAGGAGTCTGCGGGGAGACCTCATTGCAGCCCTTCCAACCCAAAGTGTTCTGTGATTGCTTATAGGGAGGAATTAGCATCTGCTACTGAGGTGGAGCATCTACATATTCTTGCACTTGGGAAAATTTTTTCTTATAGGCAAAACATGTATTTATAATCAGAATTTACTTTTAATGTCAACTGAAACAACAAAAAGTGAAAGAAAGGAAGTCTATGCAAAGAAACAGAGCAGTTCTTTTGAAACAGCTTGCCCTGATTTGACTGTGGGATGCCTACACGTATCACATACAGATCTTCACACCTCCCTGAAAACTTATTCTAACTATTACTTGGATGCTCATCAGCATTATTTATGGGATACATATGAAGATAAATACAACAATATATTCCTGAAAGAATATAATTCTGATGAGATTGGGGAGATGCTAAAATACAGGAGCCCTGGGATTAACAGCTTGAACTAATATTGCAATTGTCATCACGTTAAGAGGATCTCGGGAGACTGGAATATTGATATACCTGTGGTGTGAAATCAAAATCTTGTCATTTATAAAGGGAAAAAAAAATGTCCCTGGCATGCAGACAGCTAGTTATGCAGGAGTGTAGCACATACGAACCACAGTGTTAGAAAAGCCCCAAGAGAAGCTGTAATTCCGCAAATATAACTATTCAGTATATTCAAATGAAAAAAATTTCATCTTTACCACACTCCTCAATCAGTTATTTACATAATTTTAGGGGCCTGTTATTCTATCTATTTTTCCTTTGATATTCTTTATTTCTTATCATCATGCATTTGTGGTAATTGAGCCTCATGAAAAACCTTAATATAAACTAGAAAACATTGTCTACTTGACTGTGAGGGACAGTAAACAGCCGTGGTTTGCTACCACAAACAGCTTCATTATAATTATCCTTTAGCAAAGAGTTGAGCTGTGAATGTTTTAATGCCTCTTAAAAAAGAACCATTAAGTTTTGCCTGCACAGTCAATTCCTCAGACAGTCCGCTAAGCAATGTTAGCAAAGTTGCTTTGCCCCAAACCTCATTTTAACACCATTTCGCCAGCTCATAATTTCTAAAGAAAAGACCCAACTGGGGAAACAAGCTACTCATTACACCCCGTTGACTCTGAATGCAGGCAGCTGCCTGCGTGCTTACCAACCTCCCAAAACCAGGGGCCAAGTGACTCTGCTGTGGTCCATGCCTGCTGTTGGGTTGGTTTATGCCGATAGACCAGGAAAGCACCAGCCAGGTTGTCTCATCCTATGTGCAAGTTTTACATACATTTAACGGAGCGTGTGCATCCCAACGAGCTGCGATGCCCAGCCCAGGGGACTGTGACTCCTGTCCCCCGTACAGTTAATGACCAAAGAGATGGGTGCCCGCAGGTCCTACGCCGATGGGCTTCAGAGCTGATGCTCTTTCTGCGGCGCCTCCCTCTCCGCGTGCATGTTGCATGTACGCAGTGACGATGTGAAGTCAGATCAACCACGCTTCTAAAACAGGCGCTTTGGGTACTTAAAGTTAGCTTTCATGCCACATCCTATCCAATCTAAATAAAAAAATGCACTTCTTTGCCTGGCATCTCACTCCACAGTTGTCTCCTGTAAACGCACGTTGACTCAGGAGTAGGAGTAAAGGTGGTGTTTAGAAATGCCTGTGCCAGTGGTCCCTTCCTTTGCCTCTCTCGGGTTTACTCAGGGAGTAAAACACCAAAACAGACCTTCTGTTTAGCAAGAAAATATTTGGTCTCGGGTTAAATGAGATCATGGTTTGCTATAACAACTGCATTCTTTTTATTCCCATCCCAAACCAAAATCTGGATTGTAGCCACTGTGTAAACAGTGCTCGTTGCTACCAGGAGAACCTGAGCGCATCCTCCAGGGCTGCCACCTCCACCACCCCACAGCCGCTGCCCAAGCCACTGTTGATGTGCAAATAACGGGGAAGAAATGCTAATGCTGGCATCACCTGGGATCCGGACACAAGGGCAACGTACCCTTGCAGATCCGTACTTGGGAATTGTTTCTTGTGATCGCAACTTCGCCACCCCCATTTTCTCTTGTTTCATGAAGAACAGGACACAAAACTTGAGCTGTCAGGTGGTTTTTGCTTTAGCTAACCAGGTTTCCATTGCCCATAGACGGCAGAAGGCTAACTGTCCTTTAAACATCACTACAAGGGAGGCAGGAAAATGCAGTGACTTGGATACTCCTGGAAAAACCCGTTCTGAATAACTCTGAAAATACGAGTAATTTGAAGAGAGATGCTAAATGGCACCTGTACCCTGTACATTTTTCCCGTCTTAGTGATAATACAGATGTGAAACCTGGATAGTTATCTTAGAAAATGTGCATCTATAATGAAGAGATCTGACAAGTAAATGAAGAAAGTAAAGAAAGAGCTCCTTTCTTCATGACTGGAGGGTAAAAATGAGCAAATAGGTATCTTCACCTGCTAATATTTAAAGCAAACTAAAGCCTAATTAATCTGGTTGCCAACATCCTGAGTGAAATTAGTATTATATTAGCTATTTTATTTGTATTGTCTCCTCTTGGAAAACAAAATTGATTTTGGAACTTCCGATTTTTCCATAAGGAAGGCCCAGTGGATCTGGGAAATGCCAAGGTCCATGGATGGAATAATGTACTCCAGCTATTCTAGCAGTCTCTCTTAGAAACACATCGTTATAAGTGGAAATGCAAATACCGTATGCTCTTATAGAGGTTGAAATTAATGTATTTGGGAAAGGAACCAATGTAAATTATTTTTCATAACAGTGAGCCTTTATATAAGGTTGGGCCATTTAAAAGCATGCCCAGTGTGTAAAAACAGAGAGGGAGACGTCAGGCCATCTTTATGAACAGTCAAGGTTGAGTTGATTTTCATAAAACTCTTCAGCAATGGTTTCTAATTCTGACGCTTGGCTTAAGGGCCTAGGAGCTCAGGTCTTCTCAACGGCTAATCTTAAAATTCAGATGTGAGTTTTGCTCTGCACCCTCGGGGTGGGTCACCTTACCCATGCCCAAACCTGAAGACGCTGGACAGCTTGCTAACAGTTTTCGTGGAGCCAGTATTTTAGCGCTGCTACCCAGTTGCCAGCAAGCAGCGGCCATCCCGCAGAGAGGGGATCTTCTCCGCGTGTCCCCTGGGACTCCTCGCCTGTCAGCTCGTGGGGGAGCACCAGTCACCCCCTTGGAGCCCACCCTCTGCTTTAGCTTCATTTTAATGGCACCCAGCACATGCGCCAGGCACCGGAGCGGAGAAGGTGGGTACGGGTGGGAGATGTGCAGCCAGGGGCACCCGCTGCCTGGTGTCAGCACCTGCAGTGAGCACCACCCAGCCGCCCCCGTCCCCCGTGCAGCCACTGCCCCGCATCCCCCTCGCTCCGGCACCTGAGCCCTGCGCGGCGGCGGGACACCCAGACCGGCAGCGTCGGGGTGGGAGAGGCCACCCAGAAATGGCAATCAAAGGAACAGGTGATGCTTGGTGGTACTCTTCATGTTGAGATATGTTATTAATATTAATAGAGTTATAATTTGATGAAATGTGGGGTTTGTAAGAAGGATTAAGTATAGCCTAATTCCATTGGCTCCTGCAACACAGCGAGGTTTAAAATTCTTGCCTTTGCAGGCAAAGGACATCTCTCGTGCCTCCGTCCCTGCAGGAGGAGACGGCAAAGCCTGAGATGAGAGGCAGGCTGAGCCAGTGGAAGTTCCTCCTGTGCATCGCCTACGGGAGCATGCAGCCACGGCTCTCCAAACCCCTGGCATATATTTCCCAGGAGAGGAGAAATTAGTATTAAAAATTTCATGCATCAGGAGGAGATGATTAATTTTCTTCCAACTAATTAATGAAATGAGATAATTTTCCACCTACTGATCCGGAGTCCAGCAAGATCAGCAAAAAGACTGGTATTGACTTGGGGAGATTTTGCACCAGTGTCATTGTACGGTTCACTTCAGCAGAATGATACATTTATATTGGGAAAGGGAGGTTATAGGATTTCCTAGGAACAAGATCATTTTTCAGAAAGAAGGATGTTTACCTACATTTTCTCTGCTGCTAAGGCAACTGAAAGAAAGCATTGTTGTTTTGTTTTTAATTAAAGTTTTTAGCATTCATCTCAGCCACTGTATTGACTTTTTAATATATGAATAAATATTAAAAAGCCCATATATTTTATATTCCCTGCTGTGCATTTATTCACTACAACTTACAGGATTATTTCCAGTGAACTGAGTTATACGTTTTCAGCAGCATCCTGCCACAGCTTTAAAAAGAAAAACTAAAAAAAGTAGGGCAGAATCTCCACCTCATTAACCCACTGTATCCTGAAGTGGGTGTGCTCTGTTCAGAACAGACTTCATCATTAATAGGTTTCGTACCTATTTATAACGAGGAGGCTACAGCATTTCTGAAACATCCTGTAAACATTAATCCTCTGCGTTCTCCCACAGTGTTGCCAAGTATCATTTTCTTGCTTTCGGAATCCAGGGATTGATTCCCAGACATAACTATCGTCTCCCAAATACCACGGTGATGGGCTCCAAGTCAAAACCGCCTTCACCATTGACGGAGCTCAGGGATCCCAAGTGCCACAGGCTTGGAGTCTTCAGAGAAAAAAGAAATTTTTGTTAGAAAATGCCACTTGATTAAACCCAAAGCAGTCTGGAGAAACATTCTGGTTTTGAGACACTTTCTATAAGCTTGTAATTGCTTGTCACCAATTTGCCTGCTCTCCCACCCATTCACCCGAGCTCCCCCGGGAGCAGGGTCTGTCCCAGCCCTCCCAAAGCCGGTTCAGGTGTTGAGGTGCACCAAGGCACTCAGAACCCCTTTTAATGTTCAGCCTGAGACACCTGGATATTTTCAGAGCTGACCCGTTATGCCTTTGAATAATCAGATGCAGATGAACAAATCGTGCAACAGTTTCAGTTTCCCAAGGACCGGGTTCTCTCTGAAACCAGCACACTTGGTGCTGGGCAAGGGCTAGAAGGTCCAGCTCTGGCTCAGCTGACTTTGCTGTCTTAATGCCATCTTGCAGGAGAGCAGGGCAAGTGCGTAATTTCTCTCCTGCCTTGGTGTCCATGTGGATGGTTTTGCTGGAGCTCTGTGTTAGTGCCTTGTAGAGCTGGGGTTATGCAGTTTGCTTTTGAAGGTGTGCAGAGGACAGATATTGCATAAGAGAAGTGATGTGTATTAATAAGGTGATAAGCTATGGAACAGAAAGCTGGATGGTCTTCATGTTGAAGGTTAATTAAACCAGCAAATCTTACATGCATTGCCCAGAACAGAATTGCTACGGTTCTTTTCCCTTTAAATATTTTGCATAGTAAATTAAACTTACTCCCCTCCCTGCAACACACACAAATAAATAAATAAACATCGTGAATCAAGTCAACCATAATTCCAATTAGTCCCAGCTGTTATTTCGCCATCCTTTAAGGCCCTGTCTGCAGCGCTCAGAAATAGGTTGCGCATGGCCTCATGCAAGGAGACATGAAATAATTGCTTCAATCTGAATGAAGAGTAACTAATTTTGTTCATGTATTATTCAGAATGACAGGGACATCACTGTAATAACGCCTGACTTGTACAATATTCTCAAGAACGGTGGAGGAAAAAAATGCAATTTGCAGCCACACAAAGTGGTAGGAACTGCGTCTCCGGGCTGAACCTCTGCCTGCTTCCCTATTTATTTTTAACAACATTTCCAAATCACGCGTTAATGATACTACTTTTCACAGCTAAGATTCATTTTGACTGGAAGTATAAGGAGAGCTCTTCTTGATCCAGTGTGACCTGCTACTGATTTAGCAAAAATAGATGATGTCACCGGAAACGAATGACTCCCAAGTATTTCTTCTTTCACTGTTTTTCTCCTAAAGAAAGAAAGAATGACTTTGCTAAGTCAGTTAGCAATGAAATTAATAAATGACCCTAAGGAAATCTGTTTGGAGAGGACACCTTTAGGTGCTAATAAACAAATCTCTTTGTTAGGTATTCACGGCTGTGCACCATGTAGCCTAACTTTTAAAAATTTGCATTGCAATTTAATGAACTGGCAACAAGTTTAAAAAAAAAAGATATTGTAAATTGTCGTTATTTAATAAAGAGAAAAAATAAAAGCAGGGATAAAAAAAATAAAAGGAAAATCAAAAGAGGGACAAGACATGAAATATTACAGTAGGCGGGCTTAGACACACGTCTGTATGTCAGCTTTTTAATGGAACAAAAAATTATAAAAATCTGAAATAAGTTTATTTGTATAAGATTCAAAAGTTGCCCTGGTTTGAAATCTCTGATCAAATGTTGTTTTTTTCCTTTTTTTCCCCCCCTGTGTATAAATGAACAGGGATGAGGAGCAAAGAATGAAAAGAAAGACTAAAATTACAGTTTTGCTTATGAAAGGTAATGTTAAAAAAAGTTTGGGGAAGCAGTCTATTTCTGATGAGAAATTGTAACTGAAAGGGATGCATGAAGACGCATACGCACACTGAATCACAGAGCTGCAGCCACAGTGGGGCAATTGCTTTTTCGTGACTTGATTTCAAGCGATTGGGTCAGCACCAGACCAGGCAGTGCAGAGGGAGATGAAGCAAGATCCAGAATTTAAGCGATTGCGTTTGATGCTCAGCAAAAGCAGGCAAATGAAGCAAAGGAGGCGGATGCTTTCCAGCTATGCCGTATGGATATGTCAGGGGAAAGTAGAGCTGAAATAATACTTTGCTACTTGGTCATGAATGTTGACATGAAAAACCGAAAGGGTTTCAGGCCCGGCTGGGTTGCCTGGCAGTTGGTTCCCAGCTCAAGAAGTTGAGTACATGCAGGCAGAGCATGCTGGAGCTGATGACAAACACCCCAACAGACCAAGCTTCCACCTAATCGACTTGAGTATTTACTAATTAGTTGGTATACAGGGACCTTGGAATCAGGCAGCACGTGGCAGGCTGGCTGGTCAAAACTAACCAACAGAAAACAGATAAACAGCTGAGCAAAACCAGAAAGATAAAGTCCGTTCCCTAAATATCAGTGTTATGCAAAAGTTTACAGGGCATGAGAAATGAGCTGAAGAACAACACACTTTTTTTTTTTAAGAGGCACCCATAGGCGGGTTGGCAGATGCATGTCAGTGCCTGCACATATGTAGTGTCAGGTGCCAGTTTCCAGAGGTTCTCAGTGACTAATTACAGCCTTTGCAATTACCACAGTATTGTTATGATTCTTTAAACCAGTAACATTTTCTTCACTGGATGCTGAAAACTTAACTTACTTATCACATTGCTTTCAATAGCGAAACAGCGAGGAGACTGAGGGTGACCCACTTTTTTCCCCCTAAGCAGTCAGATGGCCTTTCAACAGAGAAAGGTCAAGAACCTCTGCTATAAGAAACCCCATGGTTTATAAAATCTTGCTCCCATTGACAGAGCTTGCTCATACCAGTTCAGTATTAGCTCAGTGCTAAAAGTTCACCAAAAGTTCTCCATGGAAAATGTGCAAGCTGCAGGGCGGCTAACTCTGCCGGATTAGATGGTGTCTTAAGGACAGACCACCCAGCTGTGAAAACTTTCTGCAATTTCTTTTCTGATGCATTTCCCAGTCACAAGTATCTTACTGCAATTTAAGGACTGAAGTAATATGTTAAACCAACACATTGTATTAAAACCGAAAGAAATGGATGTATCGTATGAGTCTGGAAATACAGCTAAGGAAAACACTACCATGAAATTCATGATAAAAACCTCACAAGCTGGCCATCCTGCGATTAAATGTGGGTAAGCATCATGGTAGAAAACAGAGCTGCACCTTGCTGACAGACCATTTTCAAGCTGGATGCACCATTGCTGTTTTCGTCCACATTCCCAGTACAAAGTCCTCCCCTCAATGCTGTCTTCTACTGCCCTGCAGATCCATTTTCTGCAAATACTGAGATTTTTCTTTTCTTGTCGAATGTCTTCCAGGATACCATAGGGAATGAAACCACACTGTCAAGTCACCTTCTTCTATTTACACAATTTCTATCCCCCTAATTTTCAGAAATAGATGGTGATTTCAAGGGTTTCTGTATAGGAGTCCTTCATGCTGGACCACTCCACAAGCTGCAGGAGCATCGGCCCTAATTTATTCTGGGGTCTGGCAAGCACTGGCTTAGCTAGGGCTCCCCAGAAGGCCTGAGCTGACCCACCACCCTGCTCGTGTCCCAGCTCCTATCCTTCTCCTGTGCCAGTGCTTGGGGCACAAGCAGAGCACGTGAACCTGCCCAGTCCAGCCCAGTCCTGCCCAGCCCAGTCCAGCCCTGCCAAACCCTGCCCAGCCCTCTCTGCCCCAAACCCTCAGGCCTGTCCCACCAGTGCCTGCCATTCAGCAGATCCCCAGGCAGCCTCCCATCACTCCCCAGGCAGCCGTTATTGATCCCAAATACCAAACCAGCTCTCTGCCACCCCTAATGTGCCACAAGGGCTAACTCAGGGCTAACGGCACACCTCCAAAGCAGCCAACACCCGCCTGGGACTAGCTGCTTCTAAAACCTGACCATAGCATTGAGCTCAGCTCAAACGACATTTTTCCGCAGTTTATACCTCCTGGAGCCAATCCATACGGCCTGTAATTTGGGATGACTGCTCAGTCCCAAATCTAACCCTTATGTGAGCGAGTATATACCAGTTGGCTCCAGCCTCAAACGCGAGCTCGTGTTGGGTAAGGATTCAGCTATGCAGGACAGTCTGTAAAACCCTCCGAGTACAATAGGCAGTTTTGCCGTAGCGCTCACTGAAAACCAGCCAGGCATTCCTCACAAATGTATATGCAATTATTCTCATGTTCCCTGGCCTTGCATGAACTGCCGAAGTGTCCGCAGGGGAAGGAGCCTCCCAGCCCATAAGTGAACCTTGCAGATAGGGTGGGGGCTCCCCGTCGCCTTGCCCAGGAGCAGGGGTGCCCTTCGTCCCCCCTCCACAACCGCCAGACCTGCTGCGGCGTTCGGCTCGGGCTGACCGCTGCAGGGAGCAGGGCAGGGGGAGGAAGAGGGATGAGGGTTTTTTTTTCCCCCCTAAAACACAAAAGAAGTTTAAGTTCTCAGGATCACCGTCAGCAGGGCTGTATAAATTGCCCCTGGGCTGGTTAAATGTCCATGACAGTGCTCAAATGCACACCACGATAGGGCTCTGGTCTGGCACCCCTGCTGTGATTGCGCCCTTCAGCCCCCCATTCGCTGGCTTTAGGAATATTAAGCTACGTTTTGATCCAGGTACTATCGCTGCTCATCTCACCTTGTTTCCTCTCCCAGCCACAGAGGACATTCTTACAGACCGGTCAGGTAAGGCTTTATTTCTTTAAAAAATAAATTAGAAAAACCATCTGGAGTATTTTTTTAAACCCAACTCGAACTCCTCCAGCTGTTGTGTGACCTCATCCTTTATTCATTTCTGTAGACTCGTATTTACCATTGAGATCAACCATACAAGTGTATAATTTCCTGATTTCTTTCCAGCTCCTTTATTAAAGATTGGGGTTAGAGATTCGCTCCCCTCGAGTCCCTTGATAACCCTCCTTCTCTCGCAGGAGTTGTTGAGGAGCAGATGATGCATCACAGGTTCCTTCATAGCAACAATAATTGTTCTGCTTCAGAAGCAACTGTGGCTTATATACCGCCGTTTTTCTGAAATTGTTTTTCTTCTTTCCCTTATTGCTAAGGAAGATATTGGCACCAAAATGTGATTTGAGAGCTCGTGTTCTCTTATTTTCTCCCCTACCTGAAGCCAGTGCAGATGCTACGTTTGCGATGCCACCGCTGACATCTGTGTAACCGAATCCAGCCGTATAAACAGGAAGCAGAAGTGACAGCAGCAATTTCAATAGGTGCTTTTCTTCTGTTGAAACCATTATTTCAGACAGGATATATAAATCACAGCGTCTCTGAAGTGTCCAGTTCCAAGTCTATGACAATCCTCGGCTACAGGGATATGCCCCAGCCCTTTGCCTCGCTGACAGCCTGGCTGCTTTCCCCGAGGCGTTTGGAGCTGGCAAACCTCTGGTTTGGGGGAGGAAAAGGGAGGGTGAGAGTCATAACAAAAGACCATAAAATTATTTTTGTGTCTGTCAGCTAGGGCCGCCTGTTTCTGCAGAAGCAGCTGTTCACAAACTCTTCCAGTGCGGGTGTGGGTTCTGTACCCAAATCCCAAACTGGTTTTCCTGCTCCAGATGTCTCACTGCACGCTCTGGATGTGCCGTCAGCCTCCCAGGCCAGGCCACCAGCCAGGGCATCCTTCAGAGAGGCTCCTCGATTCGGTGCTTACTCTGTTTAATTATGGCCACTGATCTCCCACCTTTGATCTCATGGCTGGTATTTTCAACAGTAGATGTCAGACCTCAGCGCTCAAAAGCCTTGGGCAAAGGAGACTTCTCCACCCACTTCACGATCCTACGCTCTAGCCAACATCACCCTCTGAAGCAAGGATAAAATGTGAGCATAATCTCAGTTCCTCCCCTTCTCTGCTGAAGCATGAGGAGATGTTCAGTGGTGCCGTGGCCGAATGGCATACGCTGGCCCAGAGGCAGGGGCCACTTCCCTCACCCCAGTGGGAAGCTGGTAGCTCAAAAATGCAGAAATGGATAGGAAGAAAATTAAAAAACCACGTGTGAAGGATATAAAATCTGAATTGGGGCGAGAAATCTTACTGCTTGTAACAGTTGGGATTTACAATCTACTTACGATCAAATGTTTTATCTCAGTTTATAATTCCCCATCTTTTCTGCACGAGTGGCAGTAGGCCACTCAGTAGCCCGGGGCAGATCGACATGATGTGTTAGCTGTGTAATTTATATTTATTAAATTTTTCTTCATATCAATACTTTTAATATTCACACAGGTCCCCAAATAGCTGCACAAAAGGTAATATACCAGAAACGTTAACATTTCCTCACCGCTGGCTTGAGGAGGGTGGAAAGGAAAAGCTGCCTTGTCCAGGAAAGCCACACCAGAGTCCAGGACGAGAAGTGATTGAAACCACAGCAAAAAGGGGCTGGAGGGCTGTGTTGGAGCTGGGTGGGCAGAGGGAGGGGAAGGATGGAATTAGTGAACCCAGGAGTTGGCAAATTATTTTGTTTTCATTGCATTTCAACACCTGGAGCTTTGAAGGGATTTGTTTTGTTTTTGTGAGGTGGTGGTGTCCATTTTCCCAGTGCATCACTAAACGTTTAAGGAAGAGGACATCTTCCTCCTCCTCCTCCTCCAGCCTACACCTACAGCCAGGAACGCAGAGCCTGAGTGAGACAGGCACATGGGCTGTGGGAAAGCATCACTGATCCTGGAGAGCCTGATGTGAGAAATGTGTAGAGATGGCCCCGCCGCCGGCTCAGCTCCCAGGAGGGGTATCTGAGCCAGCTCGGAGCCAGGACACAGAGCCTTTCTCCAGGTCCCTGCTCAGCCCAGCAGGGGAGAGGGAGTTAATGGGCAGCATTCGTTTGCGCTTTATTGGAAAACCAGGGATTGCGCTTAGTGTATCAATGGGCATTAAGTAAATGGGTGATTTATAAATATTTGCATCCTATAATTGTCTTTAGGAGAGATCAGCTGGGTTAAATCTCACTGGGGCCATTTTTTCTGTGAGGAACAGCAGAATTGTTAACAAGTTTCATTTCCACCACTCAAGTAGCTAACATGCAATCTCTTAGGCTGGTCACACTTCTGCTTCAAAATGGCACTTCACAAGGGAGCACCTCTAATCTGGCATGTTCTTTCAACATTTTGCATGGGAAATGACTTTCCAGACTATCTGAAGGTTGCCGGGATGAGTCTTACTGTTATGAGATGGTACTCCTGAGTGATGGGGAGCGAAGTATTTGGCTCTTTGTGAGGAAGAGAAGCAAACAGCTGGAAATTAATGTGGGCTCGGCTGCTCATCTGCAAACTCTTTCTGGGAACAGGGAAGGCAGCTGAATGGGTCTGGGTCAGACCTTTTAAGGTCTTAACGATTTTCAATAAATTGCTATTAGATAGTAAAACTACATCGTGGCTTGTATTTAAGGGTTAATTCTGAGTTTAATTAATCAGTTCCAAACTGAGGCCAGTCTAAGGGGGTGACTACCAAAAGTAACACAACATTACATTGCATTTCTCCTGGCTATGAAGATACAAGTCTCTGAGACTTCCTGGAAGCCATGAAGATAGTGACTTATGGACATGATCAAATATTTAAATCTTCTGTAGCTCTTCTCTTTCTGCCAGGAGGTACTTTTTCAACTACATTGTAGAGGGCAGAAGAAAAGAAGCAAAAGACTGGTAAAAAGGTGAGGACAACATAACCCTGCAGGTGACATTAACCTTACAAACCATTTTTGCATTTAGATTCCAAAATCAGAAGAGCTTCAACCCAGACCCAAACTCCTGGCCTTGGGAGAGCTTGGGTGCAAATGCTGTGGCTGGGGTTCAATACCAGTTCAAAACTCCTTTTTTTTTATCTGGAACTAATAACCTCCAGAGTTGTTCCGGTTCTGAGTGATAGATATTGCAGTGCACATTCTGTACTGACCCACAGCTGCATCACCTGGTAAGAAACTTTGAAGGACTGGAATGGACAGAAGAAAAAGCTGTCACGCTAGAAGTTCTTTCCCATATTGACACTATAACCAGTGCATCTGGAAAGAGGCTGTAAATATCACAGTATGTGCTAACATGATAATAAAATAAGAGCAAAACCTCTTCAGTCAGAGAATGAACAAAATTTGTTTCTTTTCAGTAAGCAGTAGGAGAAAAAAAGATGCTCATCCTGAGAAACACTAACTGCCCTCACTCCTCCTGCCTGCTGACGATCATAATTTTTAGCACCTTCTTATATTATGGGAATACTTAATTGATCCAGAACTTCACAGCTGAGGGATAAAGTCTGGTCCCAGTGCAGCCAGTTGTCTTTTGGCCTCATCTCCAACACGGACAGGACTTCACGTTAATACCTGGCTCTAACTCTGCACATCTTTGGCTTGGCATGACTGTGGAAACACAATGTGGGGTAGAGGATGAAATACCAAGGGAAGGCTGGGGGATTTTAATAATGCCTATTTTTACATCTACTAGATGCCAACCATCTGAGCTAACAGAATATAATTGGAAGACTAGATTTAGTAATTTTCTTTATTATTAGGTCTTGATGTACTTCTGTCAACTCCAAAATACTCATTACATGTAATTAGGAAGAAGATTAGACTGCTGTTAAGATGCAGAATAATGATGCAGCTCAATAAGGGCCAGTGGAAAAAACAACCCACTTAGGAAAATGTCTCAAAAGTGCTGAGCAGAAGAGGGCATTTAAAAAAAATATGATAAAGATGAGAGCTGGTGCTAAATAATGAAGGCGAGACTTTGAAGTGGGAAAGAGTTGATATGCAGAATCAAAGCATTTGATGACTATACCTCCCTCTAAAATTAATCCCTTGTGTTTATTTAGGCGGCTGAAGTAACATTAATAAGATAATTCCCTAAGAACCACCCTCTGTGGCTTTTCCATAAACTCCCACCCCAAATAGCATAATTAATTTCACAGTTGTATAGAAGAATAATAAGAAAAAATCCATCCTTCGGGAGATAGGTGGTAATTTCTATCCAATAGAAATTGTGATTAGATACAGCATATAAAACTTTCTGATAATTCATTCACTAGAAATTGCCATATTATACCAATATCAGAGGGCTGGTGATATGAAACTTAACAAGCTGATATTTCACTCTGATTTCCTTGAGCATGGTCCAATTTATTAAATCAAAATTCTAGATTAGCTTTAATATGAAATAAGATTTTTATATTTCCGAGTAATGTATGTCAGAATGCAAGGAAGATAATGGGACAGCTAACAGAAATTAAGTTGTATGCAGCACTGTACAACGGGTTAAGAAGAAAAAGAAGAAAATTTCTGAACATTTCTGTTGAACTAGGGGATAAAAGACAAGAGAAAGGAGCAAGCCTGTGTCTATAACACCGTACGAGGCAGCACATCACAAGGCATTACCAATATGGGAATCTATTCCTGGTTCCATCACCAACTCCCCATATGACATCAGATGAATTATTTCAGGACAGAATCGCTTTTCCAATAGATATGTATTAAATAGCAAAAGAGCTGTTAAAATGCAGTTGTGGTTTCCCATCTCGCCCCAGCCGATGCCTTGCTGTGCGTGGGGTCCCACCATCGCAGCACAGCATCCCCGGGCCGGAGCCGATGGCTGCCTCTCCTGGGGACTTTGCCCACGATGGATTTGCTGCCCCCAGCGTGCTCCTAGCAGGCTCTGCATAAGTCTCACCTTTATTTTGATATTGCTTCTTTTTGTTTTGTTTGTCAGTTTGGGTTATTTTGTGAGGTCCCTGGCTTCACTGCCTCCCTCGCTGCCCCTCAGTAGAGCTAGAGCAAGGATGGAAGGAGGAGGAAGCGTGGCTGGAGCAGCGTGCCCCGAGCAGGGTGCAGGGGACGGATCTCCCTCGGGTGGGAGGAGGATTCCCCTGCCCAGCCCTGTGCTGTGGGTGCTGGGGGTGGCACCGTGGGCAGGATGGTCCCTGACTCCCACCCCAGGGGTTTAACATTCTCAGAGGTGGGGATAAGAAGGCTGCAGGTAAGGCAGAGCGGTCTCAAACCATCCCCCCGAAAATAAAGTGCATGTGTAAGTGACTGCTAACCCACACGGGGAGCTGGGGGCTTGGGAGAGAGCAGGAGACGAGGTTTCCTCAGGACACCTCCCTTCCAAAATGTTCCTGCACCATGTCTGCCAGCGCGACAGAGGAAGCATCAACAGCCTGGCCGAGCTTCTTCCAGCCTTGCACAGCTGAGCGAGCAAAGGGGAAGAGTTTGGGGCAAAGGGAATCCTCTCTTCTACCAAAGCACAGCGTAATGGCCAAGGGACCGTAAATGTCCTTTGCTTCCCTTCCCCAAATCTGCGGAACAGCAGGCGCCATCTGGTTCCCTGCCCACAGCTGGAAAGGCGGAAAACACACGGGCCTTGCAGTGGCTGCACAGGGGGAAGCAGAGTGGGATGGTGCTGATGACGATCAGCGCATCAGGGCTGGGAATGGAACAAAATGCGGATGATTAACCCCAAAATGGCACCGGTGGGGCGGCCGCTCCTTCGAGCCGGGGTGGCAGTGCTGGCAGTGCCTGCCAGCGGATCTGCCCGCGCCCCGCCATGCTGCCCGCGAAGAGCACGGTGCCGTGGTCGGGGACCTCGCCGCGTTCGGGTGGTTGCTGCTGCAGCCCAATCAATCTCCTCTGCTTGTTTATAAGTATCTGTGACTCACAGACGTTTTTCCTGCTCCTTAATTGCCAGTTTCCTGAGAAACCATTGCAGCCAGCCAATCGGCTGCAGAATTATGACTTGGTGACTAGATACAATTGGGAAAAATAAATACAGCGTTATTGGTAAATTGAACAGCACTTTTCTAAGTACATCACGTATTTATAAACAACACATACATCCGCAGAAACTGAGAACTCCTTTGCCTTGCTAAAGGAGGTCTCTGAAGGTCTTATTCTGAGAAGCAGCGCCTGCTCCCCTCTGCCTGGCTGCCCGTCTGCGTGATGGAGGATGCACACAGCGGGTTCGTCGGTGGCCCTTGCCCGGGGACCGCGGGCTCCCCGTGGGCCACGGCAGCGTGCATGGTGCCGGCGGCTCGCTTGGGCTGGTGCTGGCACCCGTGTCATCCCAGAGGAGCCTGGACCAGGAAGGTGATGTGGCTGAAGATCACCTCTCCTGTCCAGGGTTACCGCCCAGCTGGAGATGTGCCGGCTCACCACCTAGCGGCACAGAGAGTAGGGAGGGGACTGGGGGGGTAAAGGGGACAGGGACAGGGTTAGAGCAGTGACTGGTGCAGCAGGAGGGGTGCTGGGGGCTGTGGCTTCAGGCCAGTCACTGAATCTCTGTATTTTGATCTCTGCATCCATAAAATGGGAGCAGTAATGCAGGGATCTGCCAGAACTGGGCACCAGGGCACTGCCACCCTTTTGGCCTGGGTTTTGCATTTAATGACAGATTGCGGATGAGGGCAATGAGGCACTGAGCACACTATGGCTCCATCCCAGGGCAGAGCCTGTGGTTCAGGCAGATGCTACGCCCACGAATGGGCAGAAGAAGGTGAAGCTCCCACCTTGGCCCAGCTTGGCTCCCTCTGCTCCCCTCCCCTGCACCCAGGCACAGCAGGCGGGGAAGGGGAGCACAGCTCCTGTTTCGGCAGCCCGAGCTGTCCCACCGGCTCCGCTCTCTCCTCTGGCTGTCCCTTACATTTCCTAATCCTGATTTGAATCCTATATCTCCTAAACTGTGCTAGTTTCCTAAGAGCCCTCATGGATGGGTACAGTAATTTTAATAAACAAATTGAAATCCTTGGAGAAACCACAATACATTATTATTATTATTATTATTATTATTATTATTATTATTATTATTCAGCATTGTTATAAAAGTGATGCACAAGATCTAAATAAGGGAGAGAAGACAATCTCTGCCTTCAGTATTAGTCACTGCTCAATTACAGCTTCATTCAAAGCCATTAATTGGTAGAAAGAAATAAGCCTGTGAAGTCACTCTAGCACAGCATGCGATTTCCTTTATTCTTTTAATACGTGATTATGTTTGGGAAGCTTGAAAGTCTTTTTTAGCAATCATTTGGTAAAGCCACTCTAATAGTTGTTAAAAGGCTAGGAAACACAATGTCGGTTAATTTGGGATGAGATCATGGGGAACTAGGGGAAAGGATATAAAAAATGTAATGGCATAAAAGAAAATGTTAAGCTGGAGGAGTGCAGCACCTAAACAACTGCATGATATGTTCGATGATTCAGCCAGGCAGGCAAGGTAATTGGAGAGTTGTGCACTGATAAGTTTTCTCCGTGGAGCACTGGCAGCCCGTGTGCCCGCGTCCTCGCTGCCCACAGCTGGGTGTCAGAGCTGCCCGCCTCTGGATCTCAGATTGCCAGTACCTTCGGCGCTTCAGTTATGGAACATTATGATGTGGGCAGCGTGAATCCTCTGCTCCTTCTTCCAGCCCTTGAACCAGACCCATAGGAAACCCTCCCAGCCTCCTCCTGCTGCCGGCACAGCTGGGAAACTGAGGCAGGAGGCCAAGGGCCGGGCTGGGGGCCAGGCGTGCGGGGTTACCGGCTCTCCTCAGGGAGCATCCTGCTACGGATGTGGTGAGCGGAGGCGGGTGTTTGCGGGCACTGGCCACCCCGAGTAACGCCAGAGAGACCACCCTGCCAGTCCTGTGCTCGCAGAGCCAACGCCGACACTAACAGGCTGGAGATGAGGGGCTGGGGCACCAGCTCTTCTGGCTGGGAGCTGGGAGTCCCTCCCTGTTTGAAGGATAACTTTCATCAGTTGTCTAAAATTCACGTATCTGCTTCGAATGCTCTGAAAACCTGTGTGCTTCAGCTGGGTGTGGAGCTGACTTAAAGTCCTGGACTTGGAATAATTTCAACCAGGGGTCTTGGAAATAAGGAGTTCAGTTCCTTTCTTCCCCCAAACCAAATACATCATTTTTTCTGCAGGATGACACTTAATCTTTGTCTTTGCCCTCAGACCTAGAGCTCAAACTGTGGTTCTGAGCAAGATCAAAGTAATTTCAGCTGGCCAACACTCACCATTTGACATTCCACCTGTTTGAAGCAAAATTGGAAATGGTATTTATGATGAAGATTAGCTCATGGCCATTAAGTGGTCTGGGCTGAAGATGGATATTCGCTGTCAAAGTGGCGGTGGTGATTTATCTCAGCTGAATGTTTCCCCGGCTATATGAAGTTACTGCCACAGAGCTCTTCTGACAGAAGAAATCTGTGAATGTTCCTGAGCTGCATTTTTGCAAAGCTGAAGAACTGACCCCAAGATGCTTTTGTAAAGACGAGAGGGGAGATCTTGCACTTTCCCTTCCTCAGACTCGGTTGTCAGAATTACTCACTACTGGAGCAGTACCAAACAGCTGGCGGGATGGGGGGGAAAGGAAATGAATTGTTTCTACCATCTTCATTGGTCAAAGAATAAGGGGTTTAAAACAAATCTGACGGCCACAGAAAATTCAAACCAGGTACTAAGCTACCTATTGAAAAAAAATTGCCCTGCAAGGGCTTGCAGCGAGGGAGCAGCAGCCCATCCGTGCTGGATCAGCCCACATGGTCCATCTCTGCCAGGATCTTCCCTCTATGGCGAGCGGCAGCAGACAGTGGATGCTCAGACAGCAGCACTAAGCTTTTTCCCCAGGCATGCTCCTGTCTTCTGGCACTCAGGAGCAGAAGGAATTGGTGAGCAGAAGCTGTTACCTTTTTCATAATCTTTCAGGGTCACCATGTTTAGCGTGTGCTTGATGGAAAACTGAATAATAAACCTCTTTGCTGCCCAGTGTTTCCCTCTCCACTGTAAGTCTGTCCTTCTGGGCAGGGAGTCGGAAACTGGCACTGCACAAACAGCATCAAGAGCAGAGATGGTACTGAGATGAGGCCTGGAGAAGCAGATGAAGGTGTCCTGCTACAGACCCTCAGCCAGTGCTGGGGAAGAGGGAGGTGAGAACCACCACTGAGATGAGCGGTCCTATTCACACCTCGCTGTGTTACGTTTCAAGCAATATTCATCTTGTCTTTCAGATGAAATCACCGTATTAGAATGGATGGATTTCTTCACACTTGTCTTAAAAACTGTTTCTGTTTGAATGTCTGATTTCCCACGTATCAGACCATTGGCAGTGCTATTGCAGATTCCCGCAGAAGAAGGACATGATGGGAATAGGTTATTGATCACATCATTTAGGTCATTTGTGCAAGAGATTTCCAAAAGAGAGATCGTTCCCTTATTTCCCACAGCTGCCTTTTTGAAAATCTCCTACCGCATTTTTCTTTCTGAATAAACCAGACTAAACTGCCTCAAGAGGGTTTTGCCATCTTTACATTTACTCCAGCATAGAAATCTTTTATCTCCTATGAAGGAAAAAACAGCGAAGCAGCTCAGTGAAGTGCTGAGCAGACAGGCACAGATCTGAAGATGGATATACAGGTTCAAACTTTTCGAACCCAGAAAATAAATCAAGCTGACAACAGTCCCCAAACATCAGAAAACCTCAAACTTATGAAAACCAGAATATCGGAAGTTAAGATATTTCTAGCTCAAATCTCTGGAAACCATGAAATGTGTTTTGTATTGCATACAGGTGAGCAACAGCGGCCCATGTCCCAGAGACTGCAGGCTGCCTTCAGCCCTGATCCCAAAGGGCAGAGGTGGGACACGGACAGACGAGCAGGGAGAAGCCGTGGGGTGGTGGTCAGGGACCTTGCTATGCCCGTGTCAAACCTTGCAGAGAAACCAGGGAATCTACGCCTAAAGCTTAACTGCTCCAAGAGGCAACATCGACATCTTAAAAAACGGAGACTGTTCCCGGGATAACGCCCAGACCTGCCATTCTTTCCATAACTTGCAGATATAGGCGTGCTCTGCATGCAATATGTGCATTGAGTCCCAGTCATGATGCCTGATGGTTTTTACCGTATGATTTTACCATACCAGCTGGGGAGATAATCATGGCAGTTATGTGCAAAGCCAGATCTTAAAGGTCTGTTCCAACCTAAAGGATTCTATGATCTGGAGCCTGGCTAATGGCTGGGGGCTGTACGTCGGCACAGCGCATCACCTGATGGGTCATCCCCCATCAGCTGTAGGGTCCCCATCCAGCCACCCCGCAGGGCTGGGAGGAGCCCACGTCTACTCCGGGGTTACATCCTCTGCAGCAGAGCACCTCTGCTCAGGAAGGGCTTCCCACCCTGCTGCCCTCCACTTCGCTGCGGCAGGACGGCTCTCAGATTTTGATGTAAAATTATGTAGGGCGCTTACTCTGTACCTAAACACACACCTCCATTCCTGGAAAATTCTGTTGAAGAGGCTATTAAAACCAATTCTGTTCAGGGTATATCTAACCAGTATGTCAATAAGGCCACATAATAATAATAATAATAATAATAATAATAATAATAATAATAATAATAATAATAATAATAATAATAATAATATGTTTCAACTTGGCCTAGGTAAATTAGCTATGGGAGAGCAGCCAGTCTGCTTTCATTCATGGAAGTCAGATGCCAATTGGTAATAAAGAGTGATGATAAAACCCAAATCTCTTCAGTTTTATCTGAACGTTAAAATTAGGAACCAAACTAGAATACATGTTCTTGGGCAAAGTCTTACTGACTTAGTCTAGGTTTGGTTACAGAGGTTGGAATGAAATGCATGCAGGTATTTATTTAACATAAAATTGTATTCAGTAATGTCAAGGAAGAAACCTATGCCGTCAGATTTCCCTAACACCTTTCCCAAACCCTCAGCACTGTCACAAACCTCAGCAAGACCGAGGACGACACGAGTGCCATCTGTGCCCACGTGCCTCGACTTGCATACACAATTGATTTGTGCTTTCAAGTCCTAATGCTCAAAATTACAGATGTTCTGCAATGAGATGGAGACAAGGACTCAGTACAAAGCAGTTCGATGTTTGCAGTGAAATTGCAGTTTCTGAAACTTTAGTTGCAGAGCTGAGTATATGTGAGATAAATTTTTATTTCCTTCTGATTACTACCAGTTTATGCCCAGACTGGAGGAACATGCATCTTCAGTGAGAGTCATCCTTCACAGGCCATCATTTCCTAGGTGATGTATTTCCTATCACGCTTGTAACCTTTGTTAGCATCTAGACATAAGTAGTTAAAGGCTCACTAAGCAACAAAGCCTTGTGGAGGAACCGAGAGGAAATTGAGAAGAATGAGTTCTGGAAACAATATTCTGAAAGAGCTTGACAAGAAACTCCATTAAAGCAATCATAGTGTTTTTCATGGATGTCTAAACCTGTAGCCACATAATAATTTAAGGACATATACTGGCCACCGGTTGTTCAGTAGAAGTACACCAGAATTTGTGTTAATCTCATTATTCGATTGCCCTCTCTATTTAGACTTAGATTAAACATAGACAAGCAAATGGAAAAGAATCGTTGTGAAATTCCAACCTTAGTATAAACTCAATCAGTCTCTAAAGTAATTTGAGCAGCTCAGGTGAACCAACCACTTTGAACTGTTTTACATTTTCTATAGATGGGGAGAGTAAAGGGTTATATTCAGAATAAATGTTTAATGAACATAGTAATTTCCATAACCATGCCTCTGTGCCATTATCACACTGTCACTCCCCATTCCTCAATAGCATTTCCTTAGGCCTTTAACAGGGTACTCTATTTAAATTAACTGCAAAAACCTATATCTTTTCTTACATCATTTTATATCAACCTGGCTTGTGCAGATGGAATATGAAGTAATTTAACATTGGCAGCAAAGGATGGACCATAGCAGTCAGTGCTGACGCCACGGGAGAGTGTTATGGGCTTTGCTTATGGCAAAGCGATGCAAACATTATATGTGACAGTGGTCTGCTCAAACCTGAGACTAATGGTTCGACAAAGTTCAGCTAATTGCACTGATGAGCTCTGCATTGACAAGCCAGTTACTAGCGAATTGTTTGTATCTCTCCCCTGAAGCATCCTTTGGATTTTGGATCTAGAAAGCAATTTTAATGTAGAACAGTTTTAATTGCCATAAAGATTCTGGTAGTGCCTCAGTTTGATTATTTTAGTGAACGTAATTATTTAGTAGATGTACACTGGTACTATTTATTACTCTCTAACTGAACCCTGAAGGACCTGATTCTGTTCTTCTCTCACATTTGCACAGGGCAGCCTCCAACATTTGATGCTCGTGTACAAACATTGACATGAAGCGCATGCAGAATCTGGCTCTACATTTAAATTATAGCTTGCAACAAAAACTGTCTTTTGGCATTCTGAGGACTGGAGAGAGCAGCAGTTTTAAATAATCATCCATCACATAGAAAAACATTCAGCTGTAAATCTGAAGTAGAAACCTTAAGGCATGAAGCTGCACAAACATTTTGGCTGGAATCCACCATTAGGATTGTCAGAGCAAATATTAAAAAGAGTTTTGTATTCAGCTAAAATATCTGTTTACAGATTCCTTTTGCTGAAGCCGCATATTGTAAAATGAAATGAGATCTCCAAAAACATTTTTGTTCTAATAACTTTATAAACTCTCCTATATATTTTATGGAATTTGAATGTATGAGTAGTTGGCCCAGAACTACTTCTGCAGGAGATTATTGGGGGAAAACATTACCATATGTCAGTAGAATGGCAACATCCCATAGATACTCGAGAGGATCTCAGGCTCAACCCAGCTCTTGTGTTTATAATGTGGCAATATTTCCATACTTCATATATGGGTACCTCTGCTTATATAAACAATGTTATGGCAATGATTGTCAAAGACGCTTATAGGATTCCAATGAAAATAAAAGTGAATTTCTTCTTACATATTTTTAAAAAAGCATGCTTCTGCTAGCACAGCTCTGCTGGTGAGAGATCACAGGCCGCCATCCCTATGCCCAACACGGCTATACTGGAAAAAGTCTGTAATGTAGACCTGGCCCAAATGTTTTCTGACTGTTTGCCTGGGTGGTCTATCCATAAGACACCATTAATTCTGCAGAGCTAGCCTTCCTGCAGCTCATTTTCCATGGAGAACTGTGATGACCATGATTTTAAATCATTTGACCATCACCAAGCACGCTCAAGAGCTTTACGAAAACTCTTCGGCATTTGGTGTTCATGGATAGGGTTCTTAGGAGAAAATTTTCCTCCTCTGAACATCTTTGTGTTCTTCACTGCATAATTCAACGCCGACCCTGATCTACCATGTCCAGCTAACAAGCAGTCTGCGAGGCGGTTGGGTTTGCTGTTCTGCCATTCAGGAGTTATGGGTCTCCGGGCTTGGGAAGCGGTAGAGACCTACGTCTCAGGCAGCAACCTGCTGACACAGAGGCGAACATGATCCATAAACTGCCTGATCCAAAATGCTGGGAGAGAAGTAACAGCTCAGTACTCATGGAGTGCAATTTTCCCTTGCACAGGGTACATATTTCCCTCGCTCGGCAATTTTTATGATACTTTTTTGAACAAAACCAAGTCATGCAGCTGTATGTCATTCCAAATGCATTTACTACTATAGTTTCTTGCGTTGTGTAAGTGCAAAAAATGATAACAAGCAGCTTAGTCAAACCTTTGCCTCCTAAAAGAATGGGGTATTTTTTTCCATCGGCTCCAGAGTACACCTCAGCACAAGAGTGGCCATTTAAGTTTAAGCACACAACATCCAGAGAGCTGTCTTGTGGTTTGCTTTGACTATCAAAAAAGACATTTATAACGACTAAAGATTAATAGTTATACAAGCGTCACCTCAGGAAAGCACTTTAAGGAAGGCTTTGTCATGGAAGCCCTGTAATTGCACGGCTCATGCTATGCTACACAAGAACAGAGCTAAGCATTTATTTGGGTATAAAACATATATCTGAGAATACTGAACATAGTCTGGACAAACAGAACAACTTTCCCTATCAAACAATAATTGTACAATGTCAAAAATGACAAAGTAGTAACTTCTTAATACAGTTTTCAGCAAAGATATGAAAAATGTATTTGCTAATAAAATAGGTATGGGAAAGCGTTACAGGCTGAAGGAGGATCTGATGAGAGAAGGGGAAATTGGGGATCAGTTGTTCTTCCCTTGGATGCTGGGGTAACTTCAGAGAGATGGATGTTATAAAACATCCTTTGCCAGGTAAGAGGCTGAGAACTTTGGGACAATAAGCTTGAGACTGCCATTTCTAATCTCACTGGCAAAAGCCCAGCTGGGCCACAGCGGAAAATAGCTGCAAGAACTCCTCGTATTCAGAGCTTTGCCCAAAAGTGCCAATTCAGGCTCTTGAGGAAGCAACACCTCAAGGTGGCCAGCAACGTCGCTGGGGGTTCGCAAACAGTTCTCGCTCCCAACCAGTGCAGATGCAAATTCTGAGGAGCTGCTTTATTTTGTGAGACAAATAAACAGTTTCCCACTCTGGTAATCAAGCACTTAACTTAGATTTTAATGGTTTCCATTGGACTTGTTTGAGATTGATATGCCCAATTAATATCACTAATTAGTATCTGATCCTTTTTAACCAAGTAAAATTAAACACTGAAAGATGTTTATGTTATTTATTTGACCTTTCTGTGTAAATTCCAGCAGTTCCCTTAGGATGGAACAGCGACAGTGGCTGCAGCAACTGCTCTGTTTTGTTTCCTTGGACAAACACTTTTTGTGCATGGGCAGTGAATGGGAATGAACAGCCACATTATTGTCATCCTGAAGTCCTGTGCAGAGCCCAGGCCAGAATAACCCAGGAAATTCTTGCTAAAAGCCTGTCTTTTTAGCCTTTTTATATGAAGTGATTTCACTCCTGCACTGTGCTGAGGTCTAGTCCAATACATTAATTTGCGTTTCTAGAAATAATTGTCTCTAAGACAGGAGCCAAACAGGAGTCAGATTTCTTGCTTTCTGCGTAGATTATCCCAGTTGAAGAGACAGCCTTTCCTCCTACTTACTTAACGTTTCTTACTAGGCCAAAATGCTTCACTTAGAGATCACGCCGACCATATGTAAACCCTTCCATGGCTTTTCAACAAAGCAACAATTACAAGTGTATATTATCTAATTTATTCTTTGAGCAGGGATCCGTTCCAAACTCAACAACACCACTTTGGTACAACTGTAGTGAAGCTACAGTAAAAGTCATGTAACTAAAATTAGCCAGAATTTACTCTCCTTTTCCAGCACGGGGGAAGGTCAGGTCCCCAGTTCCAGGTGTTCTGGGTCTTTTATAAGTGTTTGTAAAGCAGTGTATGAGGCTTGTCTTGTTTTGATGTAAATTGTTCATACAAGTTGCAGCTTTTTAGGGGGGAGGAAATTACAAAACTCAGACCATTAAATTCTTGTTCTTCTGAAATTTCAGACTCATTTCTTGGCAAGAAAGATTTTTTTTCTGTCTTGCATTGTTTTTCAGTGACAGAAATCCCGGAGAATGGTATCCAACCACTGTAAACAAGGGTTGATACATGAACATAAATCTTAGGGCCTGGCAATCCTCCTGAACTAACATTAAAATATCTGGAACACGAGAGGTGAACAGCTTCAGAAATACAGTTTATGAATGTATTGGGTTTAATGGCAAGGTTTTGGTAGCAGGGGGGTTATGGGGGTGGCTTCTATGAGAAGCTGCCAGAAGGTTCCCCCATGTCCGACAGAGCCAACACGGCCGGCTCCAAGAGGGACCCAACGCTGGCCAAGGCCCAGCCCATCAGTGACGGTGGTAGTGCCTCTGGGATAATGTATTTAAGAAAAGGAAAAAAACCCCAAACAAAACAGGGCATCTGCAGCTGAGGAGGGGAGTGAGGCTACACGAGTGGAGCAGCCCTGCAGCCCCCCAGGCCAGAGCAGCAGGAGGGCAGGAGGTGCTCCAGGCGCCGGAGCAGAGATTCCCTTCCCCTGCAACCTGTGATGAAGACCATGGTGGGGCAGGCTGTGCCCCTGCAGCCCAGGGAGGCCCACAGGGGAGCAGATCCCCACCTGCAGCCCGGGGAGGACCCCACAGCAGAGCAGGGGATGCCCAAAGGAGGCTGTGACCCTGTGGGAAGCCCATGCTGGAGCAGGCTCCTGGCAGGAGCTGTGGCCCCGTGGGGAGAGGAGCTCAGGCTGGTACAGGTTTGCTGGCAGCGCTGGTGACCCCGCGGGGACCCACGCTGGAGCCGTCGGCTCCTGAGGGACTGCACCCAGTGGGAGGGAGAGAGCCCAGGCTGGAGCAGGGGAGGAGTGTGAGGAGTCTTCCCCTGAAGAGGAAGGAGCAGCATGGACAGCGTGGGATGAACTGACCCCAATCCCCATTCCCCATCCTCCTGTGCCACTGGAGGGGAGGAGACAGAGAAATTGGGGAGGAACATTAAGCCTGGGAAGAAGGTGTTTTAAGATTCAGTTTTCATTTCTCATTATCCTACTCTGATTTGATTGGCAATAAATTAAGATGATTTTCCCCAAGTTGAGTCTGTTTTGCCTGTGATGGTGATTGCTGAGCATTCTCTCCCTGTCCTTATCTCAACCCACGAGGCTTTCATTATATTTTCTCTCCCCTGTCCAGCTGAGGAGGGGAGCGATAGAGCAGCTTTGGTGGGCACCCAGCATCCAGCCAGGGTCAACCCACCACAACGGAACTGTTACGATCAAAGCATTCAACTTCTCACCTCCCAGAGCACCGAAAAATGCTAAGTAATGGGGCTGGTGTAGTATCCGGGATTTACGAATGATAACAAGGATCATCAGAGATTAGCAAGATAAAATCTCGAGTTGCTAAGGAAGGTTAGATGGAGTTGCTCTCTGCAGCACCTTTTAAAATGATTAGCCACCTCCCATCACAGCGGTGCGACAAGCTTATCGCGGTGGTAGAGTAGCAGTCTGCTACGGTGGGTTTTTTTAAAATGCACCTGCGATTTCATCACCGACTGAATAATCACACTGATTTCCCGTAATGCTGTAATTTGGTCTGCTAACGTGAGCAAAACAAAAGCTGTGTTCCTACGTTACGAAGCGCAAATCCATAAGGGGAAAGTCATTCCGGTGGGCGCAAGCTTCAGGCGTCACGAACATTTGGCAATCCATTGCCAGTTGGAAAATTGGATCCAAAGGGGTCAGCAGGAGAGAAAGGTGCTGCCTTAGCGAGCCGACCACCTCGGCTTGCTCCAGCAGGAAGGGAAGAAACTTCAGGAAAGCCACATGGAGGGAAGGCTGAGATAGGAGAGGGGCAAAGCGCTGCACGGATGGTAGCGAGGGGAGCGGGGAGCAACGCAACCGAAAGGGCAAAGGTAGGTGAAGAGTTCAGTGTGAATATTTGTGTTGGTTTTAAAAAACCTGACGTGTGTTTCCTCTGACTCTGAGGTAATGAATTGTTCCTCTGGCCTGAAGTGTTTCATCTTCTAGCTCCTGTGTTGTGGGTAACCATAGAGAATGCTCAGCTCGCGATTTCCCACTGGTAGCTGTTTCTAGTAACAGATGTGCTAACGTTACAGCACAGGCGTTGGATGCCTGTGGCACCGAAGGGCTCTTAAATACCAGACAGAGAAATGGCAGGGTCTTTTATTTTTGATGCTTCTATTCAATCAGATAGTTTTAGAGTAAATTAGAAATCTGGGAAAAACTTGCCCCTCTGTGTGTGTGTATGTATGTGAGGCGGAGACAGAGAAAGAAAAGGAGCCAGAGTTTTTTTTTCTCTCAAACCTACTACCCTTTCTCTGTGAGAATTTAGAACTGTGGTTATTCTATTTATTTTTCTCCAGGTCCATCCAGTGGGTCCTCTGCCCAGGCTTCAAGCTGTGCACAGTGAGTTTGCTCCCATACTTCCCCCCGATTTCATGTTTGTCCCAACACATCCAGTCTTTAAAGAAACAGAAGCGTGCCGACCTTTCTAGCAGCCCTTTAGTTCAGACAGAAAGATATCAGAAAGAGAAATCTAGCTTATCAGCGCTCTCTGCCCTCATCTGCCACTTACAGCTAGATTTAGAAATTCAGAGGTTATTCAACAACTCCGCGTTTCACTCCCCAAACGATGGCGGTGGTCTCTCCTGCGACTCCCCACCAGAGGATGGTTTCTAATAGACAGCATCACTTTCTAAGGGATGATAAAACATTCCTTGGTATGTTGTTCCATCCCATAGCTGAAGATGCTGGCAAGAAAAAAAAATATTTGCTATCAAAACTCTCAAACAATAACTGTCCCGTTGTTGGGCGACCTTTCCATGCATCCACGTTTGAGGACACAACTCGCTCCGGTGAGAAGTACAGTAGAAGAGGGAGCAAAGCCAAAGCAAACAAGCCCACGGGGAGCTTGTGGCCTGCGTGCGTGATCCGAGGCATGGGCCTTGGAAGGCAGAAGACAGAAATGGCTCTGAAAAGGTCTTTTGACTGGCTGCCAGGTAGCAGAAGTTAAAGACAAGGCAAGGGACCTGGACCAGAGGAAGACTTGCCAAAAGTATTTTGATGGGTAGCAGCGGGCCACCCCTGCCCTGTGAACTCTCTTCACCATCGTGGAACCACCAGATCAGAGAGACCTTGAAGTGTCCTGCAACCATGAGCATTGCTTTGTGGACCAAAGATACTGAGTCACAGGTGAGCCTGCAGCCGTCACAACTAATGCGAGTGCTTCTGCAAACATCCTCTGGCTTTTCCATCAGTTTTTGAAATAGCTGGCATTAACCAAAACCACTCAACTAACCAACCCAAAACTGCTGACTAAACACTACAGCCTTTGCTCCACATGTGGGAATCCGTACTATACATGAACAAATGGTTTAATTTGTACCAGACCAAACAGCGTTAGCCTGTGCCTCGGCCGTCAGTCTCCTCATTAGAGCTACTTCATCAGTACCCAGCATCTAACAGAGCCGGTATTTTTACACTGCTCCAGTGGCATGACCCTATGTTCTTTACCTTGTTTCAACTTGTTATTTACCTTGGACCCAAATCCAGATCTCTGCTGCTGCTGCTTTCACCTAAGCAGTGTTAATCTCATCTGGAGTTCCCTGCACTTAGCCTCAACCCACAAGCACAACCCGGCGTTCAGGCGAGCGCTGCCTTGCCTCTGGTGCGGATATCCTTCCTGCAGCGCCGCAGGAAAGGGGTGCTCCCCGCCGCGAGCAACGGCCTCTGCAAATGCTGCCACTGCCAACACCGCCCGCTCAAAGCCCAGCCTGCGTTTCAAAGATAGCCACTGCTGTACTTTTTTTTAATTTTTTTTTTTAATTATTATTTTTTAAGCAAATTCGCAAACACGCCAGGAGTTCAGGACAATTGCTGTAGAGCTGCACGTTGCTCAACTTGGAAAACTCCAGCAAGGTTTGCATTTTATGATTTGAGAAAGAGGTCCCTCAAACTATTAGCGGTATCAATCACTCCTCTAATTTGCAAGCAGCCCGGCTCTCCATAGGACACGTGTACAGAGCAAGTTTGTGGAGAGGCTTGAGAATCCCCCAGGCTGAGTTCTTCAGCCCCTCTGAAGTCACTGCTTACTTTCAGTCACTTTTCCATCACAAGGAACGCACAATATATGCCTCTGCTTTTTGTGTTTTCAATTAAATACAGTCAAATCTTCCATCGGTTATTTCCGTTGGCAGCCCCTGTGACTGTCCCAGATTTCTCCCTGCACACTTCAGTACTGACACAGATAACAGCTCGTTTTTCACTTGAGCAAAGAGTCTAAACACACTTTACATGGTGCAAAGACCACAGTTTATCCTCAACTAAGCATAAAATAAAAGAATGACCAGAGAAAATGATGAACAGTCAGTAGAGTTTTAACTTGGCTTCCAAGCAGACACAAGAACCATCCAAAACCTGGTTCCTTTTTAATGTTCCTTTTTACCCAAGATGAAAGAGAAGCTGCTTTACCTAGGCGGTGCTGCTATTTTCCTCATGGTAGTACAGAAGCAGATCTTTGGTTAGGTGTCTTTCGATCACCCAAATGAAGACATTAAACAAGTTAAGGATTTCTATTCCTTGGAGCTGTCACCGAGAGAAATGTAATGGCTCTGGAAATAAGGAACAAGTGAATTGCTCCATTTCTTGCAGGAGATTAAATGTACGCTCTCCAAAAATAGCTAATGTACATACTTTTCTCTGGAAAATGGAGACAACTTCCAAAATCAAAGGTGTCAGCCAGGGATAGAATTGATGCTGCAGAGGCAGCACAGCCAGTCAATGGAGCTGTGAGCAATTTTCATAGCAAACCCCTGGCAAAACATATCCAATTTTGGATAGGATCACAAAGCTTTCGGCCAAGCTAAGCCATATAAGAGCGAATTTCAGCGGGATGCTGCCTAGCCGGGGAGTTCAGTCCCTAGTAGGTGGGGAAGAAATAGCTCAGCACTTTTCCAAGGCTTCCCTTCGGTCCCCTGCAAGCACCCCATCCAGCGGAGCGGTGGCCGCGTCTCTCTGCAGAGCAGGAAAGGCGAGCAGTCCTTTTGCTGAGCCTTGATGTGGGGCTTATGGTCAGAAAGATGAACGTTTGCTAAGCATGGCAGAAATCGGCAGCTATCTCTGGCATATAGAAAATTTAGTTGTTCACAAGATATATTTACAGTTGGAGGGGCTCGTAACTACTGCCAGGCAGGTTGATGATTAAAAGTTCCCGTTTTGCAGGTGTGTCTTTAGTCTGCAAAGAGCAGCCCTGGCTGTCTCAAGGAGCTGGCAGCGGCTCACAGACACCGCAGGTAAGGGCTTAGTCTGAGCAAGACCCCGAGCAAGGTGATCCCCCTGGAGCAGGAGGATGGACTTCAGATGTCTGGAGGTCCTTCCCCACCTAAATTATTCCATGAATCTGTAGGGTTTCATTCCTTCCCTTGGCACTAATAAGATGTCTATGAGGACAGAAGGCTGCACTTTAATACTTTCTTTGTTCCTGTTGCCCACTTCTCACCTAAAGTTACAGTTTTTAGTGATCACACAATCATTTCCACAGCTGCTAGCTGAGATGTCACACACACATAATGAATTCCAGGGGGGAAATATACAGCAATGAAATACCAGGACCGAGAAATACATTAAAAGTATGAATCAGTAGAAGTGGTTTCAATCAACCTTACATCTGGTTTCATCATTTCTTTCACCATATCTGACTGCCTTTAGCTATTCTGCGATGCCAAAGTCCTAGCACATCCATCTCACGAGAGGCAAGGCACTGACACGTCGTCAGCTTCTAGGTCATTCCTTGCTCTTTTCCTTGGGAGCCTTTTACCTTGAGATGTGGAAAAAAGGAGACTTAAATTTGGGGGTGAAACCTAAGAAAAAGTAATGGGAGATAAAGTTTAGCATGTTTATTTTTTTTGCAGCTGGAAAGACAAAGAGTAGCTGAAGCTAAGTTCTGAAAAACTTTTAATGCATGGCTGCAGAGTTTTATAAAACGATAAGCTCCATGCTTTCCCATAGACAGAAGCAGAACGCAACCTTACTGAGACAACCGCAGACCTCTTCTACTTGTATTTCTGTTTGAAGGCAAACAGACCTTCAGAAGAAACAGATGTCCCTTTCTGGTGTCTTTAGAAGATGTTTATGGTGAGTAAAGCCATAGAGAGGAGGGACCGGGCAATGTGCCTGATGCCTTCAGACCTCTGCTCTTCGTGCACCTCCAGTGCCTGTGCAAGGATGCGGATGTTCACAGAGTAGGTGGTGAAATGTGAGTTCCTTGTGTGCAAATAATGAGTTAAAAGTAACGGGAGATGCTGATTCTTCAGCTTTTTTAAAGGCTGGACCCTCAAAGGCTCGGAAGCTGGCTGGGTGGAGCACTTAATGCCTAACTCCAGCTGATTCGGACAGAAATACTGTATAAAAGATCTGAATTAGAAATGGAGAGAGATGCTTCCTCATCATCAACTACTTCTCTACATAGATCCCCCATGCTTAACCTATGTTGTGAAATGAAAGGAGAAAATAGGGGTCTGAATGCAGCTGGGTAACCACAGGACTTCACGGAGACTAAGCATTTTTGAACGCTTGATCTTGTAAGTACCAAGCGTATTTGGTATTGGTCCTCCTGCTCCCTGTGGCAAACCAGGGCTGACGATTACTTACTGGATGTAACCATTCACTAAAAAAAGTGAGAAAATGGTTTTGCACCTAGAATGTTACTAACGGTTCACGTGTTTTGCAGACTTTCAGGACTGTGAGATAGCTCTGAGGTGGGAAACGGGCTTTGCTGCTCTCACATGATCTTGGCTGCAAGTTCACGAGTGTCAAAGACCGATTCAGTGAACTTACCTAGGGGTGGGTTTAACTGCTTTTAAAGTTACATGGTTATAACCTTTATGCACTCTTCCCTCATTTCTTGGCCTGGCCTAGGTCAATGGCTTTCATTTTCTGAAAAGTATCCTCGCCTGGAAAAGCTGCTGCAAAATAAAACCCAGGGTGGTTTTATTTGGCAAAAGCTCATCAGGCAAGTTTCTCACATCCTAAAGCCAAAATCAGTTGTGTGGTTTGCATAAATATTCTATTTTAATTCCAACCTGCAAAGTCATGGGGATTTGGAAAGTAACTCAAGCTTTGGCCTGTCTCTATCAGGAAATATTAACTGGTGTATATTTGTAATTAGTATTGCAGATTTCACTGGTTATTGTCCCAGGCTTGCAGAGCCTTCATTAAGCAGGACTACCCTGTGCCACCGAAAGGCCGCCTCCTGGCCAGCCAAACTCTCACCAAGAGCAAACCCCTTTTCCGCAGCCACGTGGTCTCCTTTAAACAAATCACACCCAAAGTTTCTCACTTCCACGCACACCCCCCAACCCCAACTTTGGCTTTTCACCAGGTGTGGCTTCTATTCAGCAAACCTGGAATGCATCCATCACCACCAGCTTTACTGTCACAGAAGAGTTGCTGCTAATGAGCAGTTCTGTGCCAGACGGGCAACTCTCCAGAAGAGCTACCCCGTGTGTTGGACGACCCGGTGTCCTGTTTCTGCAACAGACTGTCTTTGGGAAGCGTCGGGCCATTGACAAAACTTGCGATGGAGGCTGTGAGCGTTTGTCCCTGCGATCAGGGTAAACCTATTTTGCTTCTGAACAGTAATATTTAAACCTAAGCGAGCCAAAATAAAATTGTCTGAAAGGACTGATAAATATGTTTAAGAGAAGGCACACAGTATTTGTTCTGATTTGGGGTTATTTGGTTATTCAGAATAGTCAGAATGCCCTTGCATATGGATTTTGGGTGTGAAAAGCTGTTATTTTCAGATTGCTGTTCTGTCCATCACTGGAGTAAGAGAACAGGAAGCAATCTGTACATTTTACATCTTCTTCTGGATGCATCTGAATGCATTTTAACATGCAAGGCTAAAACACTCATTCTGAACATGCAAAGTTGCATACACATGTATGTTCACTGAGTTTGGAGAGGCAAATGTAAAGAATGACTAATATTATTGCTTTTTTAAATTAGAAGATGAGCAAATTATAAATTTCATCAGGGTTTTAAAGGTCACAGATCCCATCAGCATTCTGCCTCAGTTTTGCTGTTAGTCAGTTCACTCATGTATTTAATAAAACAGCCCTCGAGATAACATTTCAAGGTAGTGCATGCTCTTCGCCTGCACAATGAGTCATTTTCTGAATGCTCAGCTCTTCCTTTAAGTTCAGTTGAATAATATTTGCTTAAAATGCTTTCTGTTCTAATTCTTATTTGTGGAAATAAAAGGCTTTGCTCAGCCTTGCTCTGTGAGGTGGCTGCAGCTCGACTCCTTCCAGTACAATTGCCTAGGTTTTGGCATCAGCGGAGAAACAGCGACTCAAAGAAGCTGTTAGCAACACAACAAACCTATTAAGGAACAGGAGGAAAAGGAAAAAGATTTAAATATTTAGGGAGGTGGAGCTACACCCTCAAGAGGTTTAGACCTTGACATGTGACATAAATTACAAAGTGTGCTCAACTATTTGCACATTCAGTTGAAATTTAGTAAAAAATTCCCTTAGAGGGGAAGGAACATTTGGTAATACTGAACCATCTAAATTCAACTTTTTTTTTTTTTAGAATTTCTTGGAAATCATGCAAAACAAGAAAAGACGAAATGATCCAGTCTATTCTCTTGCTCCAAGTCAAGATCAATTATAGTTAAATAATTCCTGATAATAGCTGCCAAACTTATTCTTAAAGACTTCCCATGATGGAGTTTCCTTAAGCTCTCCTGGCAACCTATAGCAGTGCCTCACTATTTTAATCATTAGCTAGGTTTTCCTGATGTCTAGCCTAAATTGCCCTCACTAAAATGGGATGTTTCATCAGATCTGCTTTCTTGAATAGAGAGCTTGATTATATTAAAAGGGATCTGCACACACAAATTAAATATTTCATTTGTAAGAAACCGTTCCATTAGGAAAAAAATTCACAGATGTTCAATGCAAAAACCAAAAGGAACTGCATGACTGATACCAGTGCTCATCTAAGAAATGAGAGAGTCCAGTGAGTCAAATTGCTGTTTTGCTTACAATTAGCACATGAAAGAAATAAATTTCACGTCCTGGAATATCCTGTAGCTTATTAGGTTACTGTTTGGACAGACGGGTTTATAACCTGGCCTCAAAAGAAGGGGTCTGGGATAGGAAAGCAAAATAAGTTGAAATTTGTTCTCCAAACTGAGGGAGTGGGAGTTCAGCAAGGCCAGCCCTTTTTCTGGGAGAAGTACCTGACAGCTGAGCTTTCCCTACTGCTCCAGAAGAACTCTTTAGGGCTAAGAACAAGGAGGGAATGCTCTGCTGGGGCAGAGATTCCCCAGCAAAGAGCCTTAACCCCAGCAGGGTGGAGATGGTGCCAACCACAAACCTGTCTCTCCTGCAGCTGATTTTAGAGGATGGCAAGGGGATGCATGTGGTATTTGTAGACAAATAGGTAAAGCATGTGTATAATGAGGATAGCTTTTGGATTAAAACCATCAAAACTAAACAAGGACATCAAAGAGTACTTGATATCTGCTTGTCAGAACGTGTACGGCGTCATGGAGGTGGAAGTGTCCCAGTGGAAGAGCAATGGTGTGCGGGCAGGGGAGAGCCTGGACGCTGGTGCAGAGACTGACAGAGTGCGTGGGGCTGCATGGCACAGGGGGCACAGCCACAAAAGTTCAGGCATGGCACTGCAGTAACCACCCCGCAGATTTCCACTTAACTCAGCAGCGCTGCCTGGATATGGCTTTGTTGCTATTATTTTGGTCTGATCTACCCATCTCCATCCTAAAATGAGTCTACGTGAGCACGACGGGGTGCGAGGAAGCACCCACGGGTGGCGCAGAATGCGATAAGCTGTACAAAGTACTGTGACACAGAGATTGGCTTCCTTGCAGTCAGTGGAACGGGGCCAGCCTATACCCAGAGCAAACCCGATTAGAATCGGGACCACGTTACTTATTTACCAACTACAACAATTAGGCAGTGCAGACGTAGTTGAAGGTTTGGGGGGTTTTTTAATATAGTGATTTAGTCCAATTCTTCACACAGTTGAAGTAAACCACAGAAATACTATTTTAATCAAGGATTTGAACAACTGATAAATTTAATGATTTAAATACCATTTAGTGATTCTCAGCCTGCCCCCTTCTTGGTTAGCGCCTTGTAAGAGACTGTTGCTCTCGGATTCCTTGAAATTAAGAGAAGCTGCTTTTGTGCTTTAAAACTCGTCTAGCAGAAGAAAATTGCAGGAACGTTTTCAGGTTAATGAGTATGAGTTACAAAATTCAAGACGAACTTGACACTAATCGCTAAATCAATGCAACTTGGAGCACGGTTTCACCCTGCGAGTCTCTTCCTCCGGTTATTGTGACAGAGCGCGAGATTAGCAAGCAAAGAAACATCTGTCAAATAAATTACATTTTAAAAAAAGAACGTGGATTTCATCAAATCGCACAACAATTATGATGTTACCAGTCCCAATGATAAAAGCTTGGGGTAAAGTATGAGGGATCTGGAGATAGCTTGGGAAATATCTTGCTTTATTTCTCATGGATGCTGCCCGTGTCTCTGTGCTGTTGTTTATGGCAGATAGCTTGCTGTGGAGCCAGCGCAGTGGAATCACACAGAAACTGGCCAGAAGGATAAGGAGCATCCAAAGCAGACTGTGACCCGCTACCCAAGGTGTGAAGGATTTCTTGGCCCTGGGCACTCTGCTGCAACTGCTTTGCCAATGGTGAGATGTGGTAGAGATGCCACCAACGAGCTGGTGAAGACCTATTCTGGAGACCGACGAGTGAAACCTATGGTGCCACAGGCACGCTCACGGTGACATGCTCGTCACCCGAGAGAGCTGGAAGAGCTGTGCCCACGCTGAGGCTTGTGGGGATGCCAAGCACAGATGCAGGAGCATTTGTCCAGGTCCCCATTTAAAGTTGCCCTTTGATCACCACAAACACCTTGACAAATAAATTATCTATTTTTTTCTCCCCCATTGCTGAAAAAAACACTTCAGCATCACTACCTATGGGCACTCTGGGGGTCCCAGGGTGGAGGATGGTGCTGGTGCCAGCATCTCAGCACAGTGGCTGGACCACTGAGCACCACTGCACGTTGCCTCCTGCCTCAAAATAGCCCAGGGCACCTCAGACCCCAGGTCGCCGCAAGGCTTTCAGGTATGGTGGGATTAATGCACAGCACAGCTTTTATCCCTCCAGAGCTCCTCACAGGAGCAAGCAGAGAGCTGCCAGGGAAAACCACCTGCCCTGTAGAGCTCCACGTCCTCCAAACCCCAGATATTAGGCTGTGTATTCTTGAGTGCCATCTACTGGCACCGTCTCCAATACCAGTTGATATTTATACACGTACAACCCCACCTTCCCCTGTCCACAGGGTGATGAGATGGCATCGCAGCAGCACAGCTTTGAAAAAGGTCTAAGTGCAGGAAAGAGCAAGTGGCCAAAAGCCCCCGACGGCGATGCTGCCCCAGCATCCCATCCCCACGCACCCCCAGCTCCCCCGCTGCGGGATGGGGAGCACTGGCCCAAGGGGTTAGTCTGGGATGGGCTGTTCCTCAGGCACAGCCTTCCTCTGCATGGATGGGATGAGGAGGAAACAGGAGAAGGAAGAAGCTTCTCTGTAGACAGCTTAAAAAGACAGCACTGCAGTCTCTAGCTCTTTACCCCTTACTTTTAAAGATGCTTTAATAGCAACAATGTAGTTAAGGGAATTTAGCATGCAAAAAACCATCACACTACTGAGGAGCATTATCATTCTATCAAGAAAACCAGGTAGCAACGTTGCACTCTGAGCAGCCAGTTGCAGTTGCCTACAAATTCACATCCCGGAGTGCCAGGGATCCTCCTGCACCCTCCTTGAAAAAGCTACGCATCGCCTATCAAAGCCAGGAGCAGAGATTTGGTGAATTCCAGAGGAATTCCAGCTGCATGGGTTTCACTACACAATGTCCACGCAGCTCTTCTCCCTTCTCTAGCAGCCCCCCAAACACTGCCAAGGATTGTTTAATTTTTGCCTCTTCCCAGGTGGGATGGGGAACCAGGAGAAGCCCTGCCCTTGCTGCCGGCCGGCTCTTCCCAAGAAGGAGAATGTGGAGTGGCTCCTTGCTCCGAGGCGTTCAGTGGGACCCTCAGCACACCACAGAAATGCCTTTATTTGCCCCAATGCAGTCACAGTTCCCACAACAGAAATGCTCCTAGAGAAGGGAGGGTATGGTTTTGTGGTAGAGCCCCTCGGAGCTACTGCCAGGGGGCATCACCACCACCTCCTCGGTCCCCTTACTACCCCTCAGCACCGTGGTGCTCTGCCTGAAGGAACATTCCTCTGCCCACCAGTATGGGCTTGCTACAGCATGCAGACAGTCAGAAAGCCTCCCCCAAATTAAGAGGGGCCAATTTTCAATATAATGCAAAACATACTTTCTTCTTAGAGGAAAAGCTGAATAGAAAAATGAGCCCTGTGTCATCTTTCAAAGTGAGGGTCAGAATTTTAAGTCCCGAAAAGGGAAAAAACAAACAAGCTTTTTGCTCAGGGCCACATTCTGCCACGTTCAAACCCAAGACAGTCAGTAAAAGCATGAGAGCTTGTTGCTCTTTTGCAGGGGTTAGACACAAAGAGCCCAAACCAGCCAACCTAGAGTGGCCCAGCATCCCCAAAGCCATCATGGAGTTAGGTTATTGCTTCTTAAAAGCTGAACACTGCACTTAAAGGCAAATAGGAAATTGTCCTAGGGGACAGGATCATAGATTAACTTCTACTAGCTGCTAAGCGTATGGTTGACATTTCCAAGTAATCTGTATTTTGAAAATATCATTCAATAAGAGGTTTTTCCATGAGTATTTTTTGCATCCTCCCCTCTACCCAGCAAATGTTTTTCTCAGGCGCTGTTACTACTAGAGAAGTGTCTAATACTGGAGAAAACTCAGTTTTATACTTTCAAATGCAAATATTAACACAAGCAGTCTGGCTTATATTTCTTCTTTTGGCAACACAACATGAGTTTTTTCACCTACAAGCAGAGCTGTTGCAGTCTGAACAGCAAATATTAAATCACCGTGGAAAAATACTCAGAATGAATTCAGTGAAATAGAAATAGGGAAAAATTATTATCCCAGTATTACAGGATGAGGAAAACAGAGTAAATTGGTAAAAGTAGAACAACAGAGATGAAGTTTCGTAGGTGAGAGGCTAGAAGACACTTTCCAAATTGTTAAATTCCTATGGGCCCAGCACTGTAGGTGGGAGACGTTGATTTCTTTCTCCCATCGAGTACATTCTGGCCCTGTTCCATACCAGGTGAATGTTTTTTAGTCTTTTCAGTCCCTTTTAACCTTATTCAAAAAGCCAAGCATGTCAACTTATCTACAAAAAGCCTTTTGTATTATTTTCAGTTTCTAATTACAGGCAAACTGTAGGGTGAGGGGGGAAAAAAAAAAAAAAAAAAAGTCTTCCAAGGATGAACTGAAAGATTATGGTTTTTCTGGAGGTACATTCTGTTTATCTTCTTTTCTCAGGAAGCAATTGGTTTCAGGTGGTACATTAGGAAGCTTAGTCCTTTACGTGGTGAGAAACACAGTTAAAGACGACTTCATTGTGGTGCTGGTGCTCCTCTGCCACCACGAGATCTTGGTGCTGCCTGTGCAGAGCTACAAACGGTCCCACAAAGGCAGCTCCAAGGCATGCTCTGCATCAGCCCGAGGTGAGACCAACAACTTTGCACCCGGAGAATTTGCCCAAGAACTGGTATTACACACCCAATTCCATTTATTGCCAACCATATAGGGAGTAGGGTCCCGCGTGGCTCTTCGCTGAGCAGGGAGACCCCGCATGCTTGGCAGAGCCTGTCTGGCTCCTGGCTAGAAAGGAAAGCTGGGTCTTTTCATAAACAGCAAATTGGTCCAAGGGCATGTTGCAAGTTTTGTAAAGGAACAATTAAAAATCCATTTTACCTCATTTGCTTTTGCCAGCTTCAGCTTCCAGCTATCAGCGGGTCTTGCGCTTTCATTCCTAAAGAGGCTCTTCAGGAGCGTGCCAGACTTTGCATTATTTTTCCAATTCATTCCTGACACTGCTTCTAGATTTTTAAACACCATTTTAAACGTGAGGACACCAGAAGCCAGAGAGGAGCCAGTGCAAGACCAAAGCCCTCTCCAAGGGACAGGCACAAGGCAGCCTGGCTGGCAGAGTCCCCATGACCATCCCCAGCTGAGGTCCCCGGTCCCAAGCTGGGAACGATGATGTTTATCACCCTGCACACTCAGCGGATGCCCAGGTAATGGGTGAGAGATGCCCGTGAGGAGCGGTGTGGGCAGATGGATCCATCAGCATCAGCAGCTCCTTGTCCCTGGGGCTGAGCCTGTGCTCAGGGCTCTTCTGAGCATCCACCTTAATACTTGAAAGCCAGGCAAACACTGGACTGCTGCTGCTTCCTTTCTGTAAACAGAGAACTTAAACTTTGACTGCACCTGAGGTCCGTGGGGCTTTTCCTGCCTGTGCTGGGCACCGGGGTAGATGTAACCTGCTCACACCACCTGATGCTTGCCAAGCCACCTTCTGTTTCGGTGGCAGCAGTGGCTTAATGGCTTCAACAAGGTGCAATAATTTTGTTTGTGTGGTAAATATAGACTTTCTAGCTAGCAGGAAACATTTACTATTTATTTTTTGTGACCTCCTCTGATTTCATGTTGTAGTTTCTTGGGGCATCTCTGCAGAAACAATATCCCATGTATTTAAGTGTGACTTCAGCTTTAAAACCATTGCCCCAGAGATGCCTGTGTCTAGAGGGGAGGGGAAGGCATGGGGAAGGCTGCGTGGTGCGAGGGCCCTGCCCCGCTGCAGACGGATGCTAAGCACATCGCGGTGCTTCCGAAGCAATGAAGAGATGAGCTCAGGGGATGGGGTGCAGGCTGACTTTGATGCAAGAGGCTGTAAAGCAGCCCTGGCTCGGCAGCCCTCGCATCGTGCTATACTTAGACGCTGCAAACTGCCTCCCCACCTCAACAGCAGCAGTCCAAAGAACATATATTTAGTAGCCTACTTGTTGATAGATGAAACCATTTCCATCATCTTCCTGGCTGAGAGTTCAAACTCTCTGAGAAAAATATTAACACATAAAACCCTGTAGCCAAGCACCAGTTTGCATGATCTTACCAGAACAGGGAAACCGTGACAGTTTCATGAAGCTTGGTGGCTGAGGACCAAGCAACCTGTGCCAAGCAGATCCCGGGTGAGCTCTCCATGCTGGAGGAGAGGAGCCTCCGGGCACGTGGCTGAGCATCAGCCTGACACACAGACAGGGGACAGACCGACCCTGCTTTTGTTCTGAGTGGTTTGACCCCACATTAGCTCAGTCTCTATAGGTACAAAGAAGCCTGAGTTAAGAGAAGAGCCACGTCCCAGCCCCGGGCTCCCAGCCCCTGGCTCCAACCCCATGGCTCTCCAAACGGCCATGCCAGGGTTGGGGCTGAAGCAAACTCAGGGTGGCTCATGCCCAGGTTTTAATTCAATGTCACCCTCCTGCTCATGCCTATTGGTCAAAATGTCCTATCTGGTGTTGCCTTTGATGAAATTTTGTGATGAAAAGTTATTTTCAGGAGGCAGAAGAGAGTATTTTAAAACAATAATTCAAATTTTGTTCTGAAGCGATATGTTTGAACACATACATGACTATGAAAAAGCTGCTAAAAGTTGAGATCCCCTGCTGGTTGCCCGTGAAATTTGAACTTCTGTGATCACAGCTGAAGTTTCATATACTCAACATTCAGATTGGAATTAAGCGTTGTTGAGAGCAGCGTTGAGTTTCTAAAATTCAATTTTAATTTTGACTTTTGTAGCCATAATAATTTTAACTGCAGGTTCACCTTCAAGTCTCTTCTGAGGACTCAGCCAGAAGAAGCCAGAACAGAAACACTCCTCTTACCTTCTGAATGGGAATGCAACCTCATAGCGTCGTGGCAAAGTCTGGCGAGCTGTCACAAGGCTGAACACCAAGGCAAGTTCACTTAGTGGCCACCCATCCATCAGATGCTTGTAATGAAGCTTAAAAGCTTGTCCCTCACTTAAAATAAATATTGTGCTTTGCTTTTAATATAATTCAACTTAGTTCAGAAGAGAGAAAACCTGGGAACAAACACATTCATAAAACCCTAAGCCAACAACAAAAAATTCAGATGGTTTTGTCCCTGCGTATCTATTTATCATCAAATAAAGAGCCTGGAGTTTTAAGATGCAATTTGAAGAGTTGGGTTCATGGTCATATAAGAAGAAACATGCCTTTCTATTGATTTGCCACTGTTACTCATCATCTTTTTACTGTTATCAACAAGACAGGAATAGAATGAACAGACAGCTAAACAATAAGGAAAAGTTCTGCAGCTGCTTAAAGCCAATAAAATAACTGTATTATTGACGAGGTTATCAAAATGTCAGATGTGCCAGCTCAGCTGGCATTCTTCTCTGCCTTTTTATTAAAATCTCATTACAAAGCAGAACAGGCAAGCAGAGAGTTTAGCATTCAGTTCCTTTTCTGACCTAATTGTTTGGGAGAGCGTTTTCAAGATGGGTTTTCAATTTGCATCTGTACATAAATAAAATGCACACAGATTAATGGCCCCATTGACTTGCTTTGGGGTTTGGGGTTTTTTTGTGTGTATGTGCAAGAATCATGCCTCTGCTGTAGCTGCACGTACACGCGCTGCCTCACCCCCCCCGGTCCTAAGAGGAACAGCAGGCTTGTGAAAGAATATTTTATTTCCGGGCTAAGTTTAGAATTTATATTGCTGCTCTGTACAAACACACTCCTAAGATGAACGCGGGTGAGATGCAAGATGGATGTGCACTTTGCTCCCGTCCACTCCAGAGCTTCCTGGCACAGAGACCAAGCCCTGCGTCATCCTGCATCCCTGGCAGGCTCTTTTAGCAACGCTTTGTGCGCAATACGAGAGCCCAGCTCTTCCCATGGCTGCTTTCACGTCTCAGCCAAAAAAGATCAGGAAAGCCAACTTCACCAGGTTTAGATGAAAGCAAGCTGACTTTGACTCTTCTACCCTTGTTCACTAACCTTAACTAAATAAGTAAAAAATAAAAAAAACCCCCCACCAAACAGCCCACAAAACTCCACCCAAACAAACAACCCTACAAAAAAGCTGGGTTTAAAATGAAGATGCCAACGACAACAAAAACACATTACACCTCTGTTGCCTGGTGTGAAAGTCCTAAAATTTGTAGTTCCCAGCACAGGTCTGTCTGCTGCGATCCATGGCAATAAATGTGGCATTGCCTTGGCAACATTTTTTATACTTTGATTAAGGAGCAACTGATGCAATATTTCAGGAGACGGGGGGGGGGGGGGGGGGAAAGGAAAAAAAAAAAAGGTTTGATACGGAGAAAAACATTCTGGCTGTTCTGTATTGTCCTTGAGGACTTTACTGTGTGCCGTCACTAACTGCTTAGCAACAGATTGATAGTGGCTTGCAAATCAATCTTTTCAGAGCAGAAAGCGCAGTATACAATGCTGCATGTTCCAATTCAAGAGATGCCATTGGGAAGCTATATAAGCATCAATTATGGTTTTTTAGATGTAGTTAATTATAGCAGGGAGAACTCTGATCACAAATCAGCTTTCCTTACTCCCCCTTCTGCCTTTTAAAAATCACAAGAGAATTACTACTGATTAGCAAATTAGAAATCGCAAAAATGTAATTATCCAAAATTAAGATGAGTTGGCAAGCACTGTTTCTGAATGGATTTGTGCCAGAGAAGTGAAGGAAAATAAAACTGGCATCCTTTAAAAAGTTTTAAATTTAATTGTAATTATTTTGCGGTTTGTTTGTTTGGGTTTTTTTTTAATATAAGATACTACTTTTTAAGCAGGGTTCTATTCTCAAAAATGTACGCAGACATCAAAATAGAAAAAAAGCGGACAGTTTGAGTAACATGGAATGGAGAGAAATTAAGGAGAATAAAACCATCAAAATAACACATGCCCACGAGGAGTAAGACAACAGGAAGGGGCTTTGGTTTACCAAGGGATGAGGATCTGAAGCAGACACGAACTCTCTCTGCAGAAAGCCATGTGCCTCCACCTAATTGGACTCCCTCAATTTCTGTCCTTGCTTTAAGCTTATTCTCTGGTGGCAGCAAACACGCAGCAGGTCTTACGCCGTTGCGAACGCCGCAGGGCCAAGAGTGGCAAAGGCGGCACCTCCTGCCCGGCTCGGCACTGCCAGCATCCTCCTCCTCCTCCTCCTCCAGCCCCTGCACCTCGCCAGCATGCCCAGGCACCCGCCCGAGCGGTAGCAGCGCTGGTGTAGCCTTGGCTGGGCTCTCCATCCCAAAGATCCCAGCTCCCTCCACCACCTGGGACCCCAGCACCCCCAATCAGCCCTAGGGGCATCCCGACTGCCGAGAACCCAGGGTGGCAAATCCCTCGGATCCCTCCCAACGTATCCCTTCCCCGGTGGTTCCAGGCAGCGCGAGGATTTTTCCCCCCAAGGGTGCAAAATGCAGGTTCCCCAGCCCGTGGCTGAATTCGACTCAGCCAAAACCGAAGTGAGGGGTGCGGATGAAGCCTTCCCCACGCTCGCCCGTGCCTTCACCCCCAGCGGGCTGCTGGCCAGTCCCTCCTGGCTGCGTCTGCTCGCTGGTGCCTTGGCTTGCCTGGGTAATGCAACAGGAATATTTCCATCAACTCAGCAAACACCTTCCAGCCCCTGCTGCTGCTAGCACTGAGCTGGGATTGAGATGGATGCCAGGACTGCGGGCAGAGGAAAGCTGCTCATGCATTTAGACACGGACATTTCTGAGCAATTCCTTGATCTGTATCAACATTTACCTTAAAATGTAAATATTCAAAATCATGCAAGAGTAGCACATAAATGAAGTGAGTCCATGTACTCAAGAATACCCGATGAGCTCCTCTGTACCTTTTCAGTGGTTAGGCAGGTGGATATTTTGGGTGCTTTACACCCGCTCATTCAATGAAACAACTGTTTTCCAGCTGATGAAGTGCTACAGGAGGAGAAGGGCTCATGCTTCCTTCCCCAGGGAAACCACAACATTACAAAAACAAAACCAGTGCCTCAGAGACGTACTTCTGCCTTTGGCTGTGTGATTCCGACGGCAGCATGCAAGTGTGATTAAAACATTAAGAAAATGGATGTGCAGGAAGAATCGGGGGCATGCCGGGGCTCGGGCAGTGCCATCTCCCACGGTCCCGACGCAGGATGCTCTGCGGTGGCGGTCGCTGTTGCCCACCAGCGCCTGCAGCTCTATGTATCGCGACAGAGAGGGAATGCAACGCACTGAGCACATTTCAAAAGCTCTTTAAAGAATGAGACTTGACCTCCTGGAGAACAGGATAGCAGCAATACCTAGCAAAAAGGCTGCAATTTAAAAAAAAAAATATAAAAAACCAAGACTCTTAAGTGCCCAATCCCCCCTGGGAGCAGAGCCCCTAAAGCTTTTAAGAGCCTTGGAAATTCCTATCTAAAAGCCAGACAAAAGGTGCATGAAGTCTCTTCAAGGCACGGGTACACAGGAGCAATGCAGCTCCTCATATGGTTTCTAGAATGAGATTTTGCTACAGGTGCACCCTACGGTGTTGCCTTACCCATCCCCTTCCAAGGAAAGCATTACACCTTTCGTACGTGCTCTCCTTACGCACGATGCATTAATCATTTGGCACATAATATACATCTCCCTGTATTCTGTCAAGTGGCTTTGTAAGAGCTCTGGCACACAATTCACAGTCAGTACGAGGACTGGTTCGTCTGCTATTCTATGAACAAGGGTAGCTTTTCGCTCCGAGTGATTTTTTTTTTTTAATAAAGAGGTCATAATATATGATTTTAATGGTAGTTTGAGTATCTAAATGCTATTAGCATTGCTGCAACTGCAGGGCAGTCATGCTAAGAGAGAGCTTCATGGTGGTGCTGCTGAATATTCTCCCCAAGTGAGATCAGCCCAAGCCAAATCTTGCTTTGCTAAACTATACTCCGCCTCCATAAACCTACCAGCAGTTTAAAATAAAAAAAGGCCGCATCTGAGTGTAGTAAAAGGCATACAGCCGGTCTCCTAACTCATTTCTGAGTGCTTGCCTGCACTTGAAGCTGCAGTAGTATGCTGGAAATGAGGGCACCTAATGGGATTTCTCACCTGCCTTGCTTTTGACTGAGTGGAAATGATGGAAGTGGCATTTTGACACTTTGAAGTCGTAGCCAGTACCTAAAGAATTCAACAACATTTGAACTTACAAATACATCCCCCGACTCTTTAATTCCTGAAGGTTTTATTGGTTGGTTCAAACTCTGGCTGATCAATAGTTTGTCTGAAATAAGGAAATAAGTAGAAATTACAGTGCATGAACATAAAGGAATCTCATTTGTGCATGTGCATTCAAAGGGAATTTAATTTCTCTTTTGGAGTTTCTCCTGGCTTAAAACCTTGAAATTGAGATTAAAAGCTTCCCTTTCCCGACTGCTTCTTATCAAATGCGATTTCATATCTATGTAGCTTTCCAGAATCCCTCAACTATATCCCTTTAAATTCTGTGCTAATTGAATTTAAAATTAGTCCCCGCCAGGGACTAAGTAGAAGCCAAGTAATTTAATGGTCAGACAATTAACAGCTCTGCATTAACTAGAGCTTCCGAGCAACAAATGTTTTCAGTAAAGCAGGCAGACTGTCATACTGGGCGTGCTTTTCCTTTCCTCAAGGAGAAGTGAGAATCACAGTTCAGTGCTATTGCTGAAAAATGCCGGTTTCACTGCCATGGAATGATTAAATGTAGATTTTTTAAAATTTTTTTTCTCCCCCAGACAGAAGCAGCTTTGTGGGCTTCCTCAGCTGGATTTTCTCTCAGCAACTTCTTGCCCAGTTTTCCTGTCCGGTAACCATACCTGTGCCATTTTGAAGTATTTTCATTGCAGACTGGGCAAAACATTCTGCCTTCCGTAGCCGGCAAATGTTTGGTCATATCACAGTATTAATTCAAATCAGCTTTTGAAATGGAGTTTCCATCTATGCTGAACATTTTGGAGCCATGGAAATGTCAGCATTTTTAAAAACAGAAGACATCCCACATGGATGCAAATATAACAGCATAGCTGCACCTCATGTGGGTATGCAAAACCACTTCTAAAACATAAAATAAACTCTTCTGGAGAGGCTATTACCAATAGCTACTTCTACAACAGAGGCTCACTTACATCTCTCAGGGCCCATGGCTTTTTATACCCTTCATTAATTTACCTACACTAGTGGAAATCTAGCATGGGCTTCAACTTCAGAAGAGATCTCTACAGAGGACAGAACCATTGGTTTAACCTTTTCCCAAAATGTTTCCCCCATTTTAGGTACGACTTCACCACACTCTCTTTTAGAAAAATACCCTCTTATACTTGTATTTAGATACATTACAACAAAATATTATTCCCTAGAATAAGTTACAACGCTACTTAGCATGCGTTAGACTTCGGTATTGCAATTCATGGTCCGTTACCCCAGAATACTCCCAGTAGGTCCAGCCTGGCTGTGAAATTACCCAACCCAACCCTGTGAGCCACTCCAGATTGCACGACGACAGACCAGCTCTAAGGCTTCGCCTTGCAAATGCATTTTAAATTTTTCTTTCATTACTCGTTTCATTTATTTGGAAGTAACGAAGTCACAACATGTGCTCAAGAGCCTGCAGGGTGAAAGTCTTATAGCTCAAAGAGTTATCTGAAGTGAGTTGCCTCCTCCCTACCTGCTCCACAGGAACATCAAATTCCCTTCCCCTCCTCCCAAAGTATCAAAAATGCCTTCAAAAATTCCTTTCTAATGAAAAGATCCAGCAATAAAGCAGGCAAAAGTTTAATACCGTCTTCTCTCATAGAATAGACTGTACCACCGTTATAAGTCTTCAGTTGAGAAACACACAAACAGCAAAAATAAAAAATACTGAGAGTCCTTTCATGAAATACATGTGTTTTAAGTCTCATTCACTGCATTATGGCCTTACCAGGAATGAAAGTGCATTTAGTTTATCTGGGCTGTTTTCCCACCTCCGATGCCCCTGTGTCTACTTGTCTTTGGTGGTTTGGCCCTTACGATGGATGTTTAGCACAACATTTTTCCCTACTCAGGAGGGAAGGCACAGTCATAGCAGAACCTGGCCTGCTGGGAAGCTTTCTGAATTTGGAAGGACAGTACAAATAGAGGTGGCAGACATCTAATAACATTATCAAAGAGAGCAGCTGAAAACATACCCCCCATCTAGATTCACAAGGGGTTGTTAGGCCAAGACCTTAACTATCTTCATGCCAGAACAAGAACGTTAGTTGTACTATTTTACTCATATAAAATAATACTCTATTACTTTCCTTATGGTCGTTATGCCTTGGGAGATGCCATAACTACAGATAGATAAAACGTAATTAACAATGACTAATTATGAGGAGGCACCAAACCAAAACAGAACCACAACCCGTTATTTTACCCTCAGAGTCCACACCTCTTTGCGGTAACTTTTTAAATAGGGCTGCAACTGTAGAGAGCAGGATCACCTTCAGTGCAGCTGCTCTTCACTTAAGAAAGGCATTTTTGGGTGAACACGACATTGCCTGAAACAGCAGCACACCCTACCCCAGTCCCTTTGTTTGACACAAGCCACCGGTGGTTGAAGAACTGCTCATTGGTGAGGGCTGGGCGACACCACGGAAAGCAGGGGTTATTTTTGTATAGCCTTATTGCAATCTGAAATATTAAATCCCATTTCTTAGATACTATTAGGCAAACCTTTTGTCGCCCACGATCCTTGGCCAGGCTGAAGCGCAGAGCAACGACACCTCTCACGTCTCCGCTGACCGGCGCGGGCGGACGACACGCCTGGAGAGGGAGAGTGATATAAGCACAGTGCCCCGCATAGCCTTCAGCCACAATGTTTAGATTCATGTTCTGCCACCTTATAGAAGGAACAAGATGTGTTTCAGCTGTTAAAGCAGACCTAGTGTTCAACTGCAATCATTCTTTAATTAGCTTAACACCTTCAGTTCGTAATTAAGCAGTACGGTAGGGAATGGACTTTAAGCTCCTAATCGCGTGTGTTCACATGAGGCGAAACCACTGAAGCACAACTGACACAGGCTTTCCCTTTAACAAAAATAAACTCTTTTTTTGGTAACATGAAGCTCGGTCACAATCAGAACACATATTTTCTAAATGCATTTCTTTTCAAAAAAAACTTCAGCCCCAGTTGTTGAAGGTTTCTTATTTGACCAGTCACAAGGAGCCACCCTTTCACAGTGGGAAAGGCAGTTCTCATTTCTCTAAATGCAATCAGGACATCCCTTAAACACTGCCAGAGAGCAAATTATTTCCCTGTTGGTCACCCCTTGCAAACCCCACACAGCAGCAGGCTTGGTGCTGCTGCCCAGGCAGCACCTACCACCATACCTAGGTCTCTGCATGCCATGGTGCCAGTCTTCAAGGAAGAGGACCAAAGCTTCCACCCTGAGCTGTAGCACCCAAAGCCAACTCCCCCCAGACCCTTCTGCTTATGCTCACCCCAGGGAGCCGCCCCCTTCCTGCCCCCCCATGGCTCCCAGATGCACCCCATGATTGCCTGGGGCCAGCTCATTCAGGCTGCACCATTCCCTTCCCCCAAAAGAAACCCAGTTTTACTCAAATAGTTTTCTTTATTGCTAACTGATCAAGAACAGGTTACCCTTGCAGATTCTTGGAAACTCAGCTTTTTTTTTTTTCCCCAAACAAAACTGTGCTCCTATGCAGCATTGGGGTGCTTCTGGCACAAGCGCCTTCATGGTCCTGAACCAAAACCATCTTCACACTGCTCAAGTCAGCACTTTCAAAAACAAACACCCAACATGGTTTCTGTATTTATTCTCTTCTCTCTTTCTCAGATTTACAACCTGCCATATGTAATACACTTAAAATTTAAAATTAAGTACTTCCATCAAATATTCTATACAAAGCATAGAAGCATTTCTTAGCTGCCTTGTAGGTCAGTGTTACTAGAGATCTCCTCAGTGTCTTGCCTACAAATAAACACCATCAAACACAAGCCCAAAATATTATTTCTCTATGGAACGTGTATAAAAAAGGAGGATCTTAAATTTAGTAAGGGGAAGTCTGTGCTGACTTCATCTTACAGGAGTAGTGCAATTACCAGAATTTGTTGGCAATGATCCAGCGACAGCTTCGGACAGCTTTGAGCAAGCTGGACTGACCGACCTCTCCCAGTCCCTTCCAACCTGTGTTTCCATGCTTCGGTGACTGTAATCCCTGCTGGTTTGCCAGCAGCCGTTCCTAAGCGCTAGGAGCAGGTCTAGGATGGAGGCATCGCTCTGCCACCCTGTCCAGAGAGGAGCTCTGCCTCTCAGGGGAGCTCTAAATAGATGTGTCAAGGCTGGGAAACAGGCATTTGCCTTAAGTAAAGCTGGTGGGATTTTAAGAAATTTTAAGAAATGGATTAGTATTCTATCAAGGCTTTATAAGTCAGCTTTTGTCTTATGGTAGAGCCATCTCTGTTCTCCGCTTTCTATTCCACTGACTCCTTTCTTGCGGCTCCTGGTGGTAGGAGCTTTTTTTCTCATGATTTTTATTCTACTGGCAGCAAGTGCCAGTTATATCTCAGACAGACTGTTTCCATTTTTACTTAGACCAAACTCCATTGGTTTCTGCAGAGAAATCCCTGAACTACTTAGGCAAGAGGAAAATTGAGCATCTCCAAATTGATATATGTCCACTAACATAACCTCAGGATTTGACCCCCATTTTCCTTCTCCTCTTCTGTCCCCTGGGGGTTTAAGGACATTGAGTTAAACTCTTGGGTTTTACTGAGATATTTTGTTCATTTTTCCCAGTGTTCTATCTTTTTTGATGGTGTAAAATGCACATCTGAAGAATAAGAAAAGGCAAATGGAATGAGCTTAGTGTGAATGTAGGAGGTGATAAATGGGCACATAATCAATTTTGCAGAAGGAGAAAAACTGATCTAATGTGATGCTACATGCAAAACCGTGTAACGCAGCTTCCTCATTTAAACCGTGCAAATACCATTGCTCGCTGTCATTCTGCCTTGTGTGCCTCTCACCCCGGTATCTCAGTGTGCAGAGGAGCATCCACAGCCAGTGGAAGCAAAAGCAATGTTTGGGCTGAGAGCAGTGCAATGGGTCTGGCCTAAATTTGGAACTTCTCCTGCTGCCGATTGCCAAAATCGCAGAGCATCAGCAGTGGGGTTAACACCAGTTACATCTGCATTTCATTCACACTGAATCCTGCACGGGGACTCTCTAACTTTCCTTTGAAGCTGTAGCCTCATGATTTTATAAGAGAAGCAGGAAAAAAAATAGATTCACTCACTTGAAAATTAATAACGATTTAGCATCACGTGATAAGCTTGGTTTAATCAGTGTGTTCCCAACTTCTGATAAACAGCTCCTGATGTACGCCCTCTGAAAAAAGAGGTAAATTAAGAAGAAAATAGTTAGCATCCTCATGAATATGTCAGCACTTTACATTAAATTGTAAGAGTAAAGCAAGTCGGGGCAGTAAGTCTAATCTCAATGCACTTTCACAGTTCAATGTGTAGAGAAAACTCCATCCTGCCACCAGAACAGATAAAAAATGACTGTAGAGAAGCAGAGCTGATGGATGGGGTGTGAAGGCTGAGCTGCTTACTGCTTCTGGAAAATGCCAGCACATGTCCCTGGAGACCCGGAGGCATCCTGGAGCAATGGTGGATGCTTTGGCTGAGAGGACTGGCATAGAATAGTCAGGGTTATCCAGGATTTACAGTTCTGGGTTTTGTTCTCAAGTCTAGCTAGGCTTTGGTTTAGATCTAAGCTTTCAAACTGGAATGAAGGCTTTGTGTTTGAATTCTGCTGTTGCCTGATGTGGTTTTTCAATCAAGATAGCACCTCCTCATCTGCCGAACGCAGAACCAACCCAGTGAGCCGAGTGTGCGTGAACTTTTAAACAAAACTGAGGGTTTCTCTCCAAATCCCTTGCTCTCTTACGAGGAAGAGTAATGGAAGTGCAGTTCTCCGTGGTTCTCATGGATCAATGGCAACAGCTTTTGTTACCAGAACAACTACATATCTTGGATGGAAATAAGGTGGTAGTGCTTGAAAAATAAGAGACATTTTTAGGTGAACTCCTTTCCCTTTGCATGGTATTAATTTTTGAATCTTCCTGCTGCTGCTCTTCTTCCACTTCTCTTTACAACACAGTTATTTAAAGCTTCAGTTTATGGTTAAAATCCCTATGCAAAATTTCAAATAAATATTAACGCATCATTAAATATCAATTAGTAAATTCTTTCCACCTATCATTGCTATTAACTTCCCTTTGAAGTTAAATCTTACCATCTCTACGTGTAGCAAGTTTTTGCATTCCACCAACACTGATTCATATACAGAACCGTCTGTTTCTGCTGCTCCATTTGCAGTTGGACTGGGCATCATAAATTTTATAGATTCCAAAAAATCAAGAGCTTGAGATGCTGGAGACTGTACTCACTCACTCAATATTTCAGCCCAGAGTATTCCTCAAAGAAACACCCTGTATCTGTCTCCTTATGTCTGAGCAGACAGAAGAAGTTTTGCTTTAAACTGCATTGTAGTGAAAAAATCAGGAATTTCCATGCCTCGGTGAACCTTTAGCTACAGAGAAAACACAGCATTTTCTGCCAAAGACTATGAATCTTCCCCTAACTGAAAGAGAAACCAACTTACTATTGGCAAGCCATGACACCTCCAGCTCACCAGGAGAGACAATTTTAGCCCTTGGTGGGCCTGAGAACACAGCTCTGTTGACCCTGGTACCGCAGGCACCCTCTCTGAGCCCATGACGGCGCAGATTTAATGGCACACTCTCGCTGCCGCTGTAACAGAAAACTTCTTTGATTACTGATTAGCCACAAAAACTGTTTCAAGAAGTTTATTCTTAGAAACTATGCTCCCGAGGTTTATGTTGAAATATCTGCTCTGTTTGCAGGCTGCCTCGCAGCTGACAATCTATCAAGGGCAACTAAGAAAATTCTGTATAAACTTCAACAAGCCTTATGCCAACAATAATTGCTATCTTTACTAATACGGGCAAAATAACGTTGCCATTCATTCTGAGAAATGCACACTTTCCACTTCTTTTTGAGAGATGTGCCTCGGAGAAGTTTTTTTCTGTTATAATGTTTTCTTATTTGAGCTATCAGTGCAAGAAGATCCATTGGCAGTAATCATGCTATTTGTACTCTAGGGGTCCAATGCAGCCTCCTGAAAACACCCACAATTTTTTTTTCTGTTTTGGTTTTTTTTTTTCTGATTTTGCGTTCATTTTTATTACAAGATTAGGGGGTCTTCAGGCTGAATTCTGCATTAATATAATATTTATATGAACAGTCACATTTCAGAGTGTTGACTCTGTAAAGTTTTTTTACTATTTTATTCATTTAACTTTCCTTCTACTCTCCACAGAATGGCGCAAATAAAGGTTGTCCTTTAAGATAAATTACAGATAGTTACGTTTCCTGTTCCAAACACATAATTTTCTGAGCAGCCAGTGACTACCGCTTTAGTTACCCTGTTGGCAACTATTAGATTGACGCTACTACAGGAATTTATTCTGGGCGTATGATAATGACTCGCAGGGTGCGCTTCCTCTTGTAACATCGAGTACTTAGGCAACTGTTTTCACTTCTGATCTCATTAATTACATCCAGTTAAAAGGGAACTCAAACACTGTGTTTGTAATTTTAAGTTATTTGACCTTCTAGGAATATTGAATGTGGAGCCAGTTGCCTTTACCTGCTATCGAGCTCTTCTCACACGCCACAGCTGCTATTTCAAAGTCTTGGGTTTTAAAAGAATTAACCCACAGGGAATAATTCCAGCCCAAGGACTCATAGACATTAGTTATTTTTAAATGGGATGAGATGCATCTCTATTTGTTTTCTTGCCCTTGGTATTCAATATTTTATAATTTTATTTTGTAACAAACTGGGGTAAGTTTACACGCACGCAGCTTTTGCAAACCATATTTCCTAAAGGGATGTTTTCAGCCTTGACCAGGGAAACCCATTCCTGCAATGACCCAAAGGAAATTAAAGTATGATACGGAGACAGTGGAGCCTTGTCGAGCTTTCCCTGGTGTGCGGTTACCGAGGCCAAAGAACACTTCAGCCTCAGCAGCAGCTCAGGTAACTCTAACATTTATTTCCAGTACATATAATTTAGCATCTGTGAATTGGAAAAATGCAGAGCAGCACGTGATGAAGCCCAAATGAAAACAGTGGTTTCCTCTGGATCAGTGGGGAACAAAAAAGCGTCTGAAGTGTAAGAAAGAATGAAGTTGTAGGTGTTGGAAAGCAGCAGTAGGAAATGAGGTTTTATACCTGTTTATTCTAAAAATGAAACAACCCGGTGCATGAGTAAGTTTGGTGGAGGGGTCATTTAACAGGGCTAAGCTTTTTAAACGAGCTCTCTCAACAAAACGGAGCTGCGGCTGAAGGGGAATATGGAGTCTTACCGGTGCTTGCACCCCTCATTCACACACAGCTCAGTTTTGTTTGAGTCCTCTGGAAAGAAAGTGAGCAGCAGAGGTTGCTCTGGGTTAGCTCTGTCCTGTGGAGATGTAAAATGATGTCCTTGTCACTAGAGAGGGCTGAAGAAGAGAAATAAGTAAAAGCTGGCTGAAGGAAACAACAGCGTCCCTTCTGATCAGAGAGAGGGAGGAATCCAACCCCCAAAGCACCAGAGGGCATGGACGTTATGGAAAAGAAGAGGTTAAAAAGTCAAGTCCAGCAGTGTTTTGTATATCTGGTATCTCTGCTTATCCGAACTAAGAGATTATTTTCTGATAAAGTTACTTCAGATGAGGAATGAGACCCATCAGTGTATTCTGAAAGTTTAGGATAATTGGAAATGATTTACGGGGATTGTAATTTACCCTGCAGTGGTTGAAAGTGTGCTGAGAGTGCACTTCCCATGTTAGAAAGCATGCACAAGGCGTGGGTTTTCATAATCCGAGAAAGCAATGGACACACTAAGGTTAACTAAAATTGGAACGACCACATTTACTTTTAAATGCTTTAAAGGTAAGCTATGAAAATTGGAGTGTGCCTCATCTACCCAAGGGCCGTGGGCAGCCTGGCTGAGGGCAGAAGAGCAAGATGAGCCTGGAGAAGAGCAGCGAAGCTTTTTTTAACTGCTCTTTAAGTGCTCTAGTGAGTGGTGTTTAAATATTTTACAGATGCAGTCACTTAACCATGAGGGGTAAACTTTCGCTGGAGATCTCACAAAAAAGTCAACAGATTCAGACAAAAAGTCAGGTTTTCCTAACTGCATTGTCGCCAGCCTCCCGGACCAAAGAAATCTCAACCTCATCTTCAAGCAAGTGCTTATGGACAAATGCCAATGTCTGATGGTAACGGGTAATAAACCGAGCTCAGTTAACCCCCGGAACAGTTCAGAACTGAGTTGCCTTTATTTCAGGGGCCAGGAGGCAGGGACCCAGCACGCTGTTTGCCTTTGACGGTCTGGCCTAAGAGCACCTATGCTTTACTGTTTTCTGAATTCTCACCACTACTGTGTAGTGGATTTTATTGAAATTTGAGTTAAATACCTTGTTTGACCTCAAGCTTTGAATATTTTTTTCATTTCAGTTGCAGATTGATACCTAACTCCATATAAACTCTTGAAGTAAAACATTTTCAAAGAGTTTTTTGCCTATTTTAAATCTCAAAAGCTAAAACCCTCTCAGAAAGAGATACAAGTCTCATGGGGGGTTTCTGAATTTTTTATCCCATTTTTTTCAATGAAAGTAGCTGCTAACTGAAGTCCCAAATAGGTTTTAATCACTTGAACGGAAACTTCACACCTTAACTTGAATAGATATTCACCTATTTCTTTCTCAAATTATAGAATAAACCAGTTACAAAAATGAATTCAGGCTCGTCCGTTTGTACTTGAGGGTGATAAATAAACATTTTAAGAGCAAAGAAGGAGCTCTCTCCCTTGAGCTTTTTGAATCTTTTCCTTGTAAAGAGAAAGCAGACATTTCCCAGCAATTCAGTCAGCCTGGACAAGTCATTGAAAACAAACAAACAAACAAACAAAATAAATTTTAGGATAAATTATTATTGCTCAACCTGGCACAAATTTGACACAAGTGACTGTGAATATGTAACCATCTGAACTGAGTGTATCCACAGCCACTGTTCATACATTTGAGGTATGCACAGCATACATGGCAGCAATGCAGAATATAAAACAGAACATCTGGGAGGCACGGGTAAACTTGCTGGTCTACAACGTATAAATAAACTTCTTTTTGGTTATGAAAGCTATTCTTTCCCTGTTTTAGCCAAGGATCTGCAGTCCATAACACTTCAAACTGGAAATCAATATATTTTAAGTAACCTGACGATATTTCAATGCCAAACCACGTAAGAGAGAGAAGTTGGCAGCTAGTATTTTTAAAGGACTTGGCATCCAAGCTGGTTATCATGGTTTTTTTGCTGATCCGTAAACACAGTGTAATTTGTGTCACAGAGATGATTTGCAATTAAAAACTTATTAACAAAGTGCAATGGTAACGAGGGATAAAATGCCAAGATGTGGAATTGCTTAATTATGTGAAATAGTTCTACCAAACCCAGGGCTCCATGGAACATTTTTTCCTCTCTCTAATGAACAATCAGTTCTTGCTGGATTCTAATTAGCCTCAATAATGTTGATCCCACTCAAGTATTAGTGGCAGAAAATACAAACTGGATGTTTCCATTAAACAACTGCCTTCAGGTACAACTGTGCTGTGCAAATCGTACAGCAAGCTGCAGAACATTTGTGTCCCAGGCAATCTTTGAAAATGGCTGAGAGTCATCTTCAGAGGCCAGGAGTGCACCTGCGATACGCAGAGCCATCTCTTGTCACGTCTAGCGCGTTGCCCAATCTATGTCTTTCGAGCAGATTAAGTCTGTGAGCTTATCCAGACCTGTTTTAAAGCCTATTTGATCTTGAAATAGGACTGAAGAATCTAACAAGACGAGGCTTGTAGGAGATTTTCTTGTTTAATCGACATTGGAAATGCAAGAATTGGAAACTCAAGAATAGGCCCCCTTCAGCACCTTCCTTTTGCCAAGATTACACAGTACTGAAGTATATGAAAATGAGAAGATGACAACTCTTCTAATCTGCCAAGCCTGAACTGCTCCCCATCCCCAGTAATGAACAAGCAAATCAAAATATGACTCTTGAGAAGAAAGTTCTGGTAATTTTCGCATTACAGATGCCAGATCCCCGATCCTTCTCTCCGTGTCACGTTTCTTCTTTGCTCGGGCAGACAAGCGCTAGCCTTGTTATTTCTGCAAATTCCCTTAGCTTCAGCACTTGCAGAAGCTGCCATCACGCTCAGCCCCCCTCAGCTGCCTTTCACCCCCCCCCCCCCCGTCCCCTCCTTGGCACTGGGGATGCCATGACCCAGCCGCACGGTGCAGCAGGACCCGGGCTGATGCTGCCCAGCGCCCCCCGATCTCTGCAGGCTCTCGGGGATGCTCTCGAGGCATCGCACGCCAGCGACTGCAGCACGGGCAGCACCAGCCACGCCAGTGCTGGGAAAGAGTGTGTTCCACACACACGTGCACGTACTCATTGCTTGCACACGCACACGTCTAGGCCAGCCTGGGAAAAATCAGCTTCTGCAAAGGCATTTCCTTCCTCCAAAGCCCTTGTTGTATTTGAGAGCCCCCAAACTCTCTTCATGCCTTTCTTAGAAAGCAAAAGCCTCTCCCTGCCCATTCTCCCGACATCTTCCTAGTGTCTCCCCAACAGGAAAGGAAACAGAACGTTGTATTAGAGGAGTGGAGATGTACCATGTAGTTTGCAAGCATAAGAGAAGGAAGAGATAATTTGTATGCTCCCATGTAGTTCCAGCACAGTTTTACTCCTGAGAGTAGGAGGGAATTTAATTAATAATTCAACTGACAAAACTCAATATATCTATCTGCAAAATGCATGAGTGATTGGTTGTCAGCGATGTCCACGGGAATGAGGTTTAGATTTTAGCAATTTCCTAATGTTGAATATTCTCAGTATTACAGCAAAGTTTTAATTTTGCAAATACAAATTTGTTATTGCAACCATCTGAAATGGTGCATAAACCAGCAGATGAACTCCCTACACATGAGAATATTTGTGGAAAGGGCTTCCCACATTATTGGGTTGGTCGTCAGAGATATTAAATTTTAAACTGAAACAAAATCAGATCCCATCCCTTTAACAAAATTCTTTCAATCTCCAGTAATAGCATGAGTCGCTCCCTCATACTTCAAGCACTTGAACTGGAACAAAGCACTCTCTCTTGATCTACTTTCTCCCACTCCTCCTTGCCAGCCTCTGCTTTTTTTAGTGTACTGAGGCATTAACCCCATGCAGATTTGCTGCTTTACATGTCCCAGCAGTGAAGAGAAATGAAACACATGCTAAGAGAGGAATAAAATCCAATTTAAGCAAAAGTCTGTAAGAGGACTGGGTTTCTTTGTATTTAAAAAGAAAAAAAAAAAAGGAGGACCCCCCCCCCTCCCTATAATAACTTTCTATGGGTCAGACCACATTAATGGAGTGGTCAGCGCTGGAAGTCCCCACAATATGTTAAGCCTTTACACGGAGATGGAAAATAGCTGTTTGTGTTTAATGTCAAACAGTCGGCCACGCCCGCCGCAGAATACAGGCTTTGTTCTCCCCCATGCCGAACTGGCTCGCTGCAACTCTGAAATATTTTACCATAGAATATTTTTAGTTATGTAACTGCCCTAATGAGATCTAAATTAAAATAATTCTTTTCAAGGCCATTTCTGGTGCTCAGGCAGAAGCACAAGATGAAATCATGCCATTTCAAAGCCATGCCATGGTTCAGAACAGCTATTGGAAAAGTGCTCCCGGGGCATTTTTTCTCATCTCTGAGGCTGTAGGAAACACGAAATCATGCAGTGGTGCCATTAGCATCATGCCATGAACTCTGCACGAGAGCTGTAAGGATCTTGCTTCGGGTTCTTCATCTGCACAAAACAGCAAAGCCAGAGCAATGGCCAGCTCCTCCTCAGCTTGGACGCAGCTCTGCTCGGAGCCGGCATTTCTTACTGCAGGGGCTGGTCATGATCTCAGTTTCCTTCCGTGTTGAAGATGACTTATTTAGATGGGTCAGTGCTCATTTCTCTGCATATCATTCACGGTGGCTTTCAGACTTCAGACATAAACTCCTTCCTATTGCTTTGGCATTTCAATCCCATGTGCAATTTTCTTCCTTTCTGGGTTTTGTCCAAAACTCATAAATTAACATGCGTTAGCACCTAATCTGCATACATCTTCTACAGCCTATTCACACCCTTGGTTACCTCACCTTATCCAACATGCAGCTCATCTCCCTTTCCAAAATGTCTTACCTTACGTACCTTCCACGAGGGAATCGCTTTCTTATTTTTCCTTCCATTTTAAGGCTCAAGAGGTCTTTGCCATTCTCAACTTTATTGTTGACAGCAACTCATATGGGAAAGAGAAGAGCTTGATATTTTTCAGAGAACCCGAAATTTCTTTCACACCTGGAAGCATGGCATTAGCTCAGTCCCCTCCCATATGTATATATACACACCTCTGTGTGTGAGTAAAAATGAAACCATGGTACTTTCTTACGGTTTTGAGTGTATACATTTGTGTAATAAAAGGTCCTGACATAATAGCAATCCATTAAATACCTAACTTACATGCGCGCACACCTCTATTGCTTTGCTGTTCTGGTCCCCAGGACACCGCGAGGTTCTGGTGGGTCACCCAGTGCCCTGGCCTTGGGTTCAGACTTTCTCCAAGAAGCAAAGGACAGCCAGGCTCTGCCCAGCCGACGTGGTTTCTGTGTCCAGCTCCTTCCCCACAGCACTGAGCATCCTCCAGGGATCAGTTTCACTGAGACAACTGGAAAACGTGCTGATGTTCATGAGCCATGCAGCTAGGTTGGAGAAAACATCAATTCAGTAAGGAGCGTGACAAAATACACATCCTTCTACTTCGTATTTTAAAATGCAAAGTTCATAGAACTATGAATGTGCATTCTTCCCCACAATACCTGCATATGCCTGACACCTTTTGCGGGATGTTGAAATGCAAAAGGAAATAGGAAGCTCAATAAAATCAAACTAAAGTGAAAAAGAAGGTTAAATGGCAAGGAGAACACATGTAAACCTTTACTCCTGACAAGGTGCTATGCAACTCCCAAAGGATTTAATAGCCTGTTTGACTCCTGCGAACTCATACATCAGTAGTGAAACAGATAGCCATGCCCAGCCGCTTGCCCAGCAAAGATTTGTTGAGCTGATTGTTCCAAAAGTCAGCAGCTTTTAATTAAAAAAAAAAATAAAAAAATGCAAACAGTGACTTCTGTTCAAATCAATTATTCAGATCTATCGACTTGCAAAGTCAATACATATTATTATACAGCAGCAATTTATGACACAGAAAACCAGCGCAATTCTCTGCTGTTGATATTGGCTCTGGATGAAGACTACTACGTATGAACAGTCATGAACACTTGTTTGAATACGGGCTATAAAGTTTCCTCGCTGCTGTAGGTGACACCCTATCCTCGCTCTCGCTAAGTACTCGCATTAGCACGGTGCAGCTGGGAAAAGTATAATAGAGTAGAAACTTTTTTCGACAGCTTTATGCAAACGCTGTAACTGCCTGCCTTGGCGTCTTGGAAGCCCTCCCCAGATGCGATCACCTCGTTGGCACGCAGAGCCAGCACCGCGTGAGGGGTTACCACCGCCCCGCACCGCACAAACAGAGCGATGCCCTGGGCCAGTACCGAGACCTGGATGTCGTACGCACCTCTGCTGCTGGACAAGCAGCTCTCCAGAAGCAACCAGTTCTTTCAATAACCTCTGATTTCATTTTAACAAAGATAGGATTTCTCAGGCTTGACAACACTTTTGCTTTTTTTACTTTGAGGTCTCGCCTCCAAAGCCCCAGCAGAGCTTGCCAGGGGAAAGTTACAGTGGAAAAGTGATAAGAGAGCCGAGACCAACAACATCACATCTTACAGTTGCCTTTCCCCTGCCTTCGCCTTATGCTATATGGCAAAGCATAATAACTCACTTCACTGCTGATTTCCTTTCTGTGCTGCTCTTCCTTCTGCTTGTTTTTAAAGGATTGAGATGGACCCTTCGCTAACACTAGCAAACAAGGGACTGACCAGTGCATGCTGCATTCTTCTCTTGGGCTGCCTGTTTTCACTGAGCACTTGTGTGATACAAAACCAAACCAATAATGAGACTGAAAATCAAGGCCAGCAAAGCTGTTAAAGACACAGGTCATGAAGAGGGCAGAAGTTAAGTTAAAAAAGTATGTGGTGCTGCTGTAAGAGCACGCCAGTCTCACCAGACCGGCAAGCCACATCCTTCCATCCAAGCTGAAGTCCTCAGAAGTTGCTGACCATGACATTGAAAGATCTTAAGAGGCCAAATTTTCAGGTGGCAGATGAAAAACAGGCACTGAAGATTCCCCAGGCTGGGCATCAGGACATTCCTGCTCGGTCCCCTCTACTGGGTGAAACCTGGCGTCCCTGCGGATGGGCACTGAGCAGCAGTAACAGCTTCTCCCTAGAAAGCTTTTATTTCTCCTCATCACCTCAAAACTGTGGCCTCAGGTGGTGGGAGGTGGGCACCCTGGCTGAGGTCCTACCTGAGGACCACTACCCCACCTGAGCCATGGGTACGCAGGGGGAGCATGAGGAGGTCTGGCAGACAGCATCTCGAAGCATGAGGATTTATTATAGGCCACAGGAGGATCGTTAATGGTATCACAGACATTTATGATTTCCTAAATTACACTTCTCCTATATCACAGACCAGCGGAGCAGGGGAAGGGAAGGGATCTGTCCCACCTCCATCAGTGCTGTCCCTTTGCTCCACCACAGCATGCCACGACCGGGGTTTCCCACCACGCGTTGCTCGGTGCTGCAACGCCATCACCCATGGCCATAAGCCACGGCTCCCCGGTCCCACCACCCGTGCTGGGCGTTTGCCTCTTCTGGGGTGCCACGGGCGCCTTGGCTGGGTGTTGAGATGCACATTTCAAACTCACTAAGGCGCGTGGTAGAAATAAGGTGAACATATTCCTGTATGTATTCTCCCCCCAAGGAATCATGACATAATTGCTTACAAGCATTTGCTTATCCAGCGAGTGAAGTAATTAACTACCAAACGAATCATATTAGGCAATGCATGGCCAATTACCCACCAGTTCAGAAGAAAAGTAGTTACGTACTGCAGTAGGCTAATTAAAATTTTTGCTATTTTTCTTCTCAGATCACAGTTAAACAGTGTAATTAGCTAATTAGAATCAGACCCAAATGAAATCAGCGTCTGAGATATCTAAAATAAATACCGCGTCTGTAGTAAAATGAGGTGAGCAACCCAAGCAAATATTGCTTTGGAAATTATTTACGTTACCTCAGCCTGAAAGCACATCCTACAGCGAGGGTTATCAGGCGCAGTCACGTGGCACCGGTCAAAATTATGAAAAGTCACAGGAAATCTGCAGGCATGGGCTGCTGCAGCCCCGAGGAGCTAACGGCTCTGCCTTGAGTTACGGACTTCACGATAAAGACGACGAAACACGGAGCGTACAAACTCTGTAGCACTCAGCAGTGACATTTTATACATTCCAGTTGTTTCTCAGGAGCTGCTTTTTAACGTTCAACTTCCCCAGGCAAGCCCGGTGCTCTGAAGCGCTGAGCAAGTCCCCCCTGCAGCATGTGCAATGCCTCACACCTCCGGAACGCAAAGAGCCGCTTTGTTTTCATGAGGTTTGAAGCAAGAAGCGAGGAGAACTTGACAGCAGGCTGTTAATGCCTGGCTTGCCAAAAGGTCATATTCAGTGTGATACCACCAGTTTTGCAGACACTTGTCGTCTTTAGCATCGCCCACAGAGAAAATCCTAAATTTAAATGCTAAGTACTACTTACCAGGATGTTATAAATTCAGACTCCCACTCTGACACAGTTTAAAGCAGGCTAATGCTGAGTTTCCTATGCTTTCAAGCTAAAAGTTTGCCTGCTTTCTCCTGCTTATATATCACTTTTCTCCCTGAGTGAGAATGGGTTTGCTACACAGAAAATGAGTGATCCTCTACCATGGGTATCGCACAAAAGTGTTTGCTGATTGATAGCTGTCTCTGCTTTGGTATGCACATCAGATGAATGGAAATCATTAAAGAATAAATTGATCGTTAAACCAGGTTGCACATGGGAACTGAAGAACCTCTGATAGCTGGGTGAATACGTGGTCTCCTCCGGGGCCGCTGAGCCCGTAGCCCTCCGGGGCTTTGCTATGAGTCACTCAGCAAGGCCCTGAGATGTTAATTAAGATTTTGCACTGGGTTTGTAGCATGTTTAGTGGGATAGAGCCCAGCTCAGCAACTCCAGGCACCGCTGGAATACCAGTAATAAGTCACTGTCCCCGTGACCGCGGGGCGAACTCTGCAGAGATGATTTAATCGGGCTCAGCTATCTGTGGCAGCTGGCTCTCTCCTGCTCCTGGAGGAGCTGCTCTCACGCTTGGAGGATTTTTTTCACTTGTTCAGGCAACGCCGACCAATTTGCAGTTCCCGAAGAGATGCTGCAAGAGATTTGCAAAGGTGAAAATGCAACTAGCAGCTCCCGCTCGCTGCCAGTCCAGTCCTCAGCCATCATGGTGCCCTTGGCGGGGAGGTGTCTTGCTCCCGGTGATTTCTGAGCCAGCTGCCTCTGGATTCCTTCCACTAATGAGCTCAACTCGTCGTGCTAATGACCTGAGCCTTATTAGTAAATAGTGCTGTCTGGCTGGGGGGATGCAGGCTGCGTAATGCAGACGATGTCACCTCTGACTGACAAAGGCACTGTTGACACAAGATATGGTCATTCTTATTATAATTCCTAAAAGCATCTAAATATTTTCCAAGTGTATTTTAAAATGAGAAAGAAAAAACTCAAGTCCTCATGCCTACAAACACTCTGTTCATCAGGGACACCCAGAGCACAGCGTTTAGTACTGGTATTGGTGTTTTCTCACACAGTTCTTCTTTGGTATTTCCTTCCCAACCTGCACAAACCAGTCGGTTAATGGGAAAGGATACTAAAAATCACAACTGACTGGGAAATTCCCAGCAAAGCGCATTCACACACTTGCCATAATCTCACACATCCCCTTGGCAAACAGACAGATATTTTTCAACACATCTTTCATGCATCTATTTACTTTAATTAGTGACTACGTGTGTTCCTGGCCGTATCTGAAAACAGGAATTAAAATGTAATCCCTAAATAAAGAGAAGTTGGTTATCCCGAGACTTGAGGATTCTCCACCTCTCACGCCACTCTGTGCTCGGGTTTATCTGATCCTGCTTTGCGCACAAAGTCTTCTGTTACGGAAAATGCCACGCAGAGCTGAGACTGAGCGCGGTTTGTTTGGTCCGAGAGCCGGATCCACCGGCGATTTGTCTCAGTTAGCCCTTACTCTACTTGGCTGCTTCTCCCAGGGCAACGCTGCATGCGCTGCACTCCACCGTAATCTCCGACATAAATTTCCAGATTTGCAGTAGGTATAAAACGGCTCTCTACCTTCCAAGCCCTGAAGAGCTACTTGTTTCGCGGGACAGAGTAAATTCTTTAAAGCGGATATTGTTCAATTCAACAGTCCGCGGGTCAAAACGCTGGGCTGCTGCAGAACTACAATCACCTATTTGTTTCATTTTAGCATCCACTAAAATAAAATCCAACCACTAAAACTTTGAAATGACCTTAACTGATCTTCTAGAAATCTTATAATCCCTTAATCTGATGAAGCATTTTGACCTCTGAGCATTGGAGGGATTAGTGCTTTGACTGCATTTGCAATAATTACTCCTTAACATCTCACAGAAAGCAAAAAAAACTCAAAATGGCAAGTTTAGTCTAAACTTTTTTTTGCATAGTAAAAGAAGCCCCTGCCTTTTTTTCTGAAGTCACTATCAACTGTCTCAGATTTTCTTTTCAATTAGTTTTGCATTATATGTTGCTGCCTGCTCTGCCACTTCCCAGGCAGTTTGCAACGCAAGAATAATAAGGACATTGTTTTAAATTTTTCACTAAAATTACTAAAAAAAACCATTGCACGTATTCATGACCTCTCTTTTCACTTACGGCAGGAAGTCAACCTTTTTATTTCCTGGTAAACATTACTGTTACCCTCCTAAAAGAGGGACCTTGTTTTTGTCAGCAGATGGTAAGATGGCATTAGCAGGACGTCTTTTCAAGGATTTGGTCCATTTTTTACCAACTTTGACCAATGAAAATACAATTGATTTGGATACCTGTACCATAGAAATACAAAGGATTTATAACAACCCACTAAGACAGATTGCATTGGGAGAAGAATCCAGTAATACTCCCTTCAGAAGCTTTTGGAGCTGCCTGAGAAATTAAAACCTGCACTTAAAAAATGGGGTTAATGTGTATTGCTCTTTTTTAAAAAGGTCCAAAGCTACATCCCTAAGGGACAGAGCACATCCCTGGGCAGCCTGGGACAGGCACGAGCTGCAATGCTCCCTTCAGGGAGAAGTGGTGGAAGATGGTGAGCACCAATAACGTTGATTATCCAGATTATCCTGTTGTTCCATTCTTCCAGCGTTCTCTTATTGCAAGTGTGAAGCAAAATTTCATTAGGCCCATAGAAAAAAATAATTTCTGTAACTTTTGGCCAGCCAAAATGGACATTGTAGGCTTAGGAGTCCAACGCACCTTCTGCTCACCGGGTGGCTTGCCAGCAGCTCTGAATGGCTCTTCCGTGACAGTGCTATGGTACAAGCAGCTTCAGCCACCTGTATCAGACTTGCAAAGATCCCTTCTGGATCTCTGCAAAGAAATGAGTATTGCAACCCTTCAAATGCTATGGATTTTATTCCAGGCTCTGGATGGATTTGCAGAGCAGTTTCAGGCATGGCATTTCACTGCACTGAGCCTCAGCTGCTCCCATCAAAACCACGATCCCTACTTTTATAAGTCACTTTGCCACCTCCTAAGAAAAAAAGAAAACGTTATACAGTTCAGGCATTATCAACTCTAAACCATGGCGAATGATGGTGGCAGTCATCCCGCAGCACTGCCGTATGGAGGCACCGATGCACGGAATCAACTTCTTCCCTTCTGTTTTGCTTCTCATTATCTCGCTGTTCTCCAGTAATCAGCTGGAAGCTACAAATTTCATTCCAAACTGCGAGGGTGAGCCAGGGCTCACCAGACCATCTCTGTCCCCAAGCCATAACAGTAAGACAGAGGTTTGTAATCTCTGTCTCCGCAACCCAGCTATAGAAGTTAGAGAAATGCAGCAAAGGAGAATAAGCAAGGTCATTTGGCCAAGCCATATACATTACAAACAAACAACATAAAGCAAATATTTTGACATAGTTCAAATTTCTGTAGTTGTGCTGGTCCTGCTCTAAGCCACAGAACAAGCTCTGACCGATACATTTAATTAACTCTTATTTACATCATCTTATGGCATTTATAACATCTTTAGACTGGACCTCAGAGGAAATACTTTTCATTTGCTAGCGTCATGTTCATGATGCCTAGACATGTTCTAAGACCGCAGATATCTTCACAAATTAATTCATTGCTCCTACAACTGTAAAGCTTCCTCAACGGGAATAACGAGAGTGAGCTACAGAAAGAAGATCTGATGGATTACAGCTTGATTTCTTTATTACAGTTTTTGGAGAACTAAATATACAGCTCCAGTGAAGGTGCGCAAAGCTCCAAACTGTTAGATAAAAGCTCACAAAGGGGCCTTTATATTATTTTGGCATTATGCTCATCTTGTGCATACCTATTTTCTGTTAAAAGCACCTTTTCATTCCAATCTGATATAACACACACAACATCTGGCCTTGCTCAGATGCCTGGTCATTCTCAAAGCAATTTTTCACAGAAGCAGAAACATTTGGTTTGCAGCTACCGAACAAAGCAGGCAAATTTCTGTGGCCAGAGAAGTCTGCCTATGCATTGTGGATCTTGTAACCTAAATTGCACTGCACTGTACCACTGCCTGAGCAGTGGAGAACTTTAAGTCAAATCCCAATTCTTCCACATTCCCTTTGTGGGAGCTAGAAGCTTCCTTGAAAAACCTGAGCAAAATTATTCTCTGAACATTTTCAAATTTCATGGCCAGTGAAGGGAGGAATCTTGCAGTCTCTGCTATTTAAATTTAGTAGAGATATAAGTTTTCCAGTTCGGAACTGTGGGTAATGAAAGCACATGGGGCTTTTGGAAGGCTGCTTCTTCCCAACGTGAGCTGCTCACCCAGCACACCACCAAGGCAGCATGCGAGGAGTGACCCATCATCCAACTCTGACACCAAAGCATTTTCTATTCTCAGTCATACGCTCTTCAGCACATGAAGTAGGACTGATACCAATCCCACCTGACACGTCTGATTACCCTTGAAGACACATCATCTATCATCCTACAAGGATCCTGAAAAATCCCAAGATGCTCTAAGTTCAGTCCTCCCAGGACCCCTCTCTGGTCCTTCCCTAGGCACAGATGCCTCTGTTTCCAGCTGTGAAGCTTGTCCTCACCTGGGTCGGGTCTGCCATCCTCTCTCCTGGGAAGGTGAACAGAGAAACTCCCCTGCTCTTCCTCCATTTTGAGGAAGCTCCTGGAGAAGGCCTGCCCTCCCAACCAAATCCAGCCAGAAAGCACTTGTCCTGCTGAAGGTAGGGTGGGCATCTTCAACGGGACCGACCTCACCACATTATCTAGATTTAGGGCTTTATATCATAGCACAGGTTGCTGAGAGCTCAAAGAGTTCTAGGATGTGAAAAGGTGAACTCTGCTCTTCTGGCAGAAGTCAGTGGTGCAGATGGTGCTTCACATTTCTGCTGGGGGGAAAAAAAAAAAGTTGGATAAAATTTTAATATAGCAGTATCTATAATTTGTATTGCAATGTCCATATCGGAAGCACTTGGACAATAACATATACAGATAAAAGGCATCTAGCATAGACACTTCTTAAGGAACATAAGAGCAGAGAAAATTTTTCCTTCAGTCGTGACTGACTCACTAGTGTTTTGCAGGTAAATCTCAGATCATAAAATGAAAGTGCGAGCTTTATTGTAAAACCTCTCTGCACTTGGTAGTTATTATATTTCAGGTTTTCCATGCCATTCAGTGCCAAGGAGGACAAGAAATCTTGTTGCTGTTCTCTGAAAACCCAAAGTCCCAAAATTCATTACTGGAGTCAACAACTCTCCTTTGAGCACTGTGCGCCATCATTCACTTCTCCAGCCTCCGCCTGGATTTAGTTAATGAAAGTAAAACTTTTAGGAAAGATCTTTTAAAATCAAAGAAACTGTTGAAGACGGTATTTAATTTTATTGCAAGCAGTGTCCTCTATTTGTTAAATTGAAAAGTATTTTCACCTGATACTTTGGAAATGAAGTCATGACCTTTAATAACTCCATTTAGTCTAAATGAATAAATAGAGCTAGAAGTGAATTGAAAGTCTTTCCAAGTGCTAACCAGAGTATATCCTATATCTCTTGCAGTCATTAATAGCTGATGAATTCAGCTAATAATGTCAGAGGACATTGTCAAGGTTGATGGACCCAAAAATTGTCCTTGTTTTCACAGTGCTTCCATAGAAGAGGGCTCTCTTAGGAAGATCAATTACCCCAGAGAGTGAGATTGGTTAATAGTGGACTTCTTCAAGAAGATTTGGATGGATGGGCAGTGGTAGATGGGTATAATAGGAATTCTTTTTCTTTTCTTTTAAAACCACAAATTGTGATTCACTGTAATTTTCAGTTCTGGTTATTTGCCGGTATTCGGTGGCAGCCAATATTAGCACAGGCCTTTATGACTCCCCGTGGTGTCATGAACAGCAGAGTGGAGAAAACTCCTCCAGAATTTTGTCGTGATTTGTTGTCTGGTCTTCGCTTTCTTAATCTTCTGTCACCCAGGTCTTTCTGGACTCCTTTTCAAGAACTACAGACAAGTTTCCCTTGCCAGAAATACAATCCTAAATAAAAAGTAAGTTCAAAGAGTAAAACATTGCCTGTTGATGGAGCGCCTTCCTTACTTGCAACAGAGTATGATTTTATTTGTGTTTCTGACAGCTCTGGGGATCACTGAAGGATGCGCTTGGGGGCAGGAATGGCAGTGCCACAGGGGGGTAAAGTCTCTTTTAAGAATGAACACTACGCATTTGTGTGAAAACAGGGGCAGAGAACAGGCCATGCTGCAGAGAAAGCAGGGGAGAAGGGAGATTCAGCAAGAACCAAGCACAAGCCTGTTGCGATGCTACAGGGTGAATTACTACTGTGGCGAGGAAATTTTTGCTCCGGCTGTGGGGTGGCATCAGCTTCCATCGATACGGCCAATATTAGTCGTGCAGGTTAGGTCTGAATTAATTGCATTGTTTCATTTGAGACGTCATTTTAGCTAAAGTGGTTTGGCACCTGGATGATCACCTGATAACCAGCCCCGGCGAGGAGCCCTGCAGGCAGGGGTCGTGTAAAGGGCTGTGCACACGCGTGTGCACGGCACGCAGGAGCAAGTGGCTGAGACAGCCGCTCTGATTGGGCAGATTGCCGTTAGCTCCCCTTAACATTTATTAGATTAATTATTGGCTGGAACCACCTCGGTATCTCCACGAGGATTAAAGCGTCGTCCCTGCCATTGAGCGCTGGCATATGGGTGCCGTAAGGCTGAAATTCGTGATGCTGCTGGCACGGCCTTTCGTTTTTCGTGCATGACATGCACCCCTTTTCCTTTGCTGCTTTCCTTTAGTGCATCGTCACTGGGGTTATTTGGAAAACATTTAATACCATTTAAAAATAAATAAATGGGCAGGCACCAAGGAAATCATCAATCGAGAGTAATAAATGCAAACTAACTGCAAAGATTAAGCTGAGCTGACAACTTTAAAAGGATGCACTGACAACTCAGAGAAGGCGAAGTGCAAAATTCCAATGCTAGCAACATCAACTCACCTGAGTACATCAGCGAGATAGTGTCTGCTAATCTAACTTTCTATATTTAGCACAGTGACCTGACTTCAACCAAATATTCACATCCCATTAAACCCAATGGGATTCAAGCACACACCTAAGTGCTTCACTGACTGTGGGCGGCTTGTTCATCTTTGTTAATGTAGTACTATGGATACTAATTGTGTTGCTAAATCAGGGATTACGACTGGAATATGACTTTAAAAATCATTTTCATAAATCTCAAATAATTACACAACTTTAAAAATAATTAGAGGACCTTTAAATTTATGGGAAAAAACCATATTTGTTTTGCCAAATTTTTAATCTAAAGCCACTTCACTTGTCAGGGAAATAAGAATTACAGCTATAAATCACTCAGCATTAGTATGGAGAAACAAAAACATATTGGACATGTTTATATGGTTTTCATATTATTTTGTGCAAGAGAAGGTCTTACTTTATTGGGAATAATCTCTACCTTGATCTTCCCAATGAAATAAAAAAGCTTGGTAAAGCCAGGAGGAAAAAAATGTGTTTGTAGGGTTACTGCAGAATACTAAAGATGGAAAATGGAGCACAAAGAATCTAGACTGCCTGCATGAAAACTGTGTCGGTGGCTGTTGCCTTCTGATTCACAACAGAGTGCAGTGAAAACAACAAGGCACAAGAAAAACATTGAAGTACAAATATCTATAATTTTGCAGTTATGTGATCAGAGGAAATAAATCTCTAGAAGGGCATAATTTTACTCCCTTTTTTTTCCTCTCCTTTCCTACTTGCAGGTCTAAAAATGAAGTATAACACCTACAAGCACGAAAATCCTGTAGGAGTGCTCAGGAGGGCAGTGCCTGTGCTCCAGCATCCCTTCAGTGCCTTGGGGACGTCCCATGCAAACACCTTGAGGCTCCCTTGCTGCTTCCTCCGAACCTCTGCACACATGCACAGCAGCTCCAAAAAAGCTTACTGAGTATGGAAATTCCTATTTCCTGACCAGACCAGACTT
>BOSO01008115.1:56047-66076 GCA_018403395.1 Gorsachius goisagi | reverse complement strand
GCGAGTGCGATGCTTTGGAGGTTACCCAGGGATCCTGCATGAGGCGTGGGAGCTCGGTGAGCCAAGGGTTTTGGTCACTTCGCTCATCTCATTCATATTCTCGCCTTAGCTCAGGTCACTTCAACAGCATTTGCACACGCGGGCTTTAGAGAGCCATTGGGCATCAACGCCAGCGAAAGAACAATTTGGTGTGGATGTCCAAAGGAGCCTGGGTGTGTGAAGGCACACCAGAAGGGTGAACATTGGAGGACCTGCAAGAGCTGATTCTGACCTCTGTATCTTTCCCTGGATTATTCTTTTTTCAGCGTGGCCTTGAAACAATCCGCAGGAAGAGCACACACAGCCATGCGCCCATATGCCTGGGCAGAGCAGGAGTCCACAAGTTTGGATTTTTTTTAATGACATGTTAACATCATCTAGGGCATGGTCATGTAGGAAAGAAGCTACGCACGAAGAAATACATGCAGGAATTTGGTCCTTGTAAAGTAAAGATTTTTCTCATGTTTTGCCAACAAAAGGACTCTCTGCTTATAGAGCTTTAAATTTTGTGGCACCTGCTAAACCATGAATATTATAAAGTGAACTTTTATAAATCAGTAAGCATTAACAATACTGTTTTGAACAGACAACTGTTAAATGTCACGCAATGTGCACTCTAATCATTTAAACCATAGAGGCCAGATTCTCATCTCTATACCAGTATCAACTCAAAGTAAAACCATTATTATGGTGGGGGAATTACTTTAGACTTAAATGAGCACAACTGAAATTAAAACCTGGCCCCTGGTTTTCAGGCTCTAATGAAGTTCAATTGTACAGAGTACTTAAAAGATTTTTTTTTTGGTCTGTAGTGTGTACAATCAGGAACATTGGTCGTTTAAAAGATAAAAAAGCTAAACACAAAACCTGAACATATGTAGATATTTAGGCCGCCGGGAATAAAATTCTCCAATTAAAAACCTAATAAATGCAGAATATCCCCTCCCTTAATTAATTGGTTAAATAAACAGTGAGACTAGGTGAAATACTTCTATGATTATTTAACACAGAGAAAAATCAAGAAGGTTCACTGAATAACAATTCCTCAATTAACACACAATGAAGAACATTTGAGTTTTAATTAATCCTTATTGGCACTGCAGTAACTTCCACAGAGAATCTATTCCGACTCATTTCATAGGCAGGCGTTTCAAGTTTAGGTAATTTCAACATTTGGTGCCCAATATAAATCTACTTATTAAAACTGATAGAAATACATGGGATTAAAATCAGACACAAAGGGTAAGTACACTTGGGGAGTTAATTTCTCCACACAGAGCGTCGCGGCTGTTGACAGAGTATGACAGCCTTTATTTTCTTGCTTATTTCCTTGGTTTGATTTTCTGTTATTATTATTTGGGGGGTTCAACCCTTTCTTATAAGCGGTCAGGAATAGATAAGCTGAACTAGGCTGAGCTGGGCACTTGGACCAAGCACAGGTGGTGACCAACGCCAAGGTCGGGAGTACTCTACTCAATGGGTCAAGAATGAGGAGAAGAGGGGGCCACATCGTGTATAAACACCCAAAACCTTGGCTTCTGCTGTAGACCTGCTGTAGCAGTCAGGGTAATGCTGGCATCCTCTCCGCTCCTGCAAACACCACTGCGGCTGCAGCAGCCTTCTCCTCCAGATGGCTGCCCGTTGGAGCAGCTCTAGCAAGAAAGTTTTATAAAATGTAATACACTTAACTAATTGGTTTCTGCAGAGTTTTATTTAAAAGTCACGTAAATTTAAGAGATCTTGCTGTTTTATCAAAGGCATATAATTTTCTACTGCATTCTTCAGGATCGCCCAGAACACCTATGGCTTTGTAGCTGTTACCTGTGGACCTTTTTTGACTCAGGAGCTGCTACTCTGCAGGGGACCATGAAAGGCAACTAAAGATAGCAAAACTATTTTCAGTGGTCCTACATTCACAACAAAGAGGTCCATGCTTCCACCAGAAAAAAACAGGGAAAATGACTGATCAAAACCCAGGGTTTTCCACTGAGCTCTGTGAGACCCATTCCACTCTCCAGTCATACAAAATCTATCAAACACCCCATCGTGAGGGAGGAAGCCTGCTATCAAATGAGCGAGAAATGAATAATTTTCATTTCTTTTTTTTTTTGTTGTTGACTTGAACACGGGTAGCCTAATGGAACAAATATTTAGACATGCTTAACGACAACACTCACTTTTACAGGTAGGACTGTATAATAAATATTTTAAAAGACCTTTCAAATAAGACATAACAACTCAGTAACTAAATGTTGTTTTTATGAAAAACACCTGCAGCGGTTTTCCTGTCGCGCTGCATTTCAATCCTCACACCAATTTTTGAGCTGTATGTTACAAAGCTGACAAAATACCTTCTTGTAACAAAGCCCCCTCTTGTCCTTCAGTGATACAGCAGACTTCTTTTAATTTTAAGTTCTGATTTTTCATAACCTTATTTTCTTTTTCTTGCTCAACAAAAGTATTTATGTTTGGATTTAGAGAGTGCTCTCAGAATTTCTTTTTATATTCCAGATTGGATGAACAAAAGGAAACCCACCGAAGTCTGTGCTATATTGCACCGCTGATCCAATCTAGGCATAGGATCATGCTCGTGCTGGATGGGGCTGGGAAAGTCTGGAGATCTCTTTATCTCCTTAAAACACAACAAGGTGAGTGGTGTCCTCCTCTTTACATATAGAAAATATTTGTGTTTTTCTTGGCTCTGATCTTATGTTACTACCATATGTTTGTCTGGGGCTAAGACATGCTCAAAATAATTCAGTAACACATGAAATTCCACACCATACTAATTTCATAAACAAAAGTAGGATGGTCAACAGAAGAGCAGAGAAAGTCTTCAGAAAAGCCACAGAGAACAGATTTTCCCCAAACTAAAACATGCTTGGAAGAAAGCCGTTTAGAAATGAAAATCTCTCCTTTACCTAGCTCTAGACGATGCATCCCACTTACCCTACTTCAAACCCTTTATAGAGAGAAGCTGTTGAGTTTATGCAGAAATGTTCCCCCTGAGCTGGCTGCCAGCCTGGGAGCCCGCTGTGGCGGTATTTAGGGTTTGCAGAGGGGAGCAGAGTCACCTGCGTTGGCATTTGTGCACACTCGTCCTGTTTCTGGAAGTACCATAGTGTGGGTCATTTGCAGGAGCTTGGTGTGGGGTGGAAGGGAAAGACTTAATTTGCAATGTCCATTTTTTTCCAGGACAACACAAAACCTCCTGGGTAGCTTTGACTTAGCCTCTCAGTTCAATTCTACTTTAGATACATGAGAGCAAGGGAAGGGGAAATGCAAAAATCCAACGGGAGGAGTCATCTCCAATTCCCTGGGAAGCCCCTGAGGCTTCCCAAGCTGCACTTATCAAGTGACAGGTTTTGTGCCCTCTTTACACGCAGTTGACATGACTGTCTATAGCAAATGCACACCGACGCGTATGCCTTTGCAGCTGCCTGGAAAGGCACCCTGTGCCCACGGCAAGAGGAGGGCGAGGAGAGCATAAGCACAGAGCAGATGAATGAACTAGCAGCAGCCAACAAGGAGCCAGCGGTGAAACACCCGGGCAAAGCCTTGTCTTGTGCTTCAGGGCCCTCTCTCCTCACCAATGGGATATATTGCTTCAGTTACAAGGAAATTAATGTGTGTTTCCATGCTGGCCAGAGGGATTACCCACTGAAATCATCCTTTTGGACCCAGCTCAACCTTCAGTCTTGCAGAAGCGCTGGCAGCCATCGCTTGCAATGGCAAGAGCCAGCCTTGCCACCCCCATGCCAAGGGCCACGCCAGCTCCCATCCCAGCAGCAAGCCTCGCTCCTGCCTTTCAGGGAGAGTTTGAGGCTGGATGTATTAAGTGGAAGCGATCAAACCAGGTGGATTTCAGTTCACTTGTTCCATGCAACGCCTCGTATTTGCACAGCTGTGGCTTTTTGCTAAATATGAGCATTTTCTGAGGGGCTCAGCATTTTCACCTCACCCTTTTTTTCAGGAAACCTAAGACCCAAATGGGAAAGCTGAAAATATATCCGTAGAGGCAAGTGGAAACGTATAAATTGAATAACCCCTTGAAGAAAAGGGGGCTTTTATACAAGAAATGCCACAGCAAATTTTTTTTTTTTTCAGGGATATGTTTACATTACAGCTGAAAAAGCCTGTCTCATAATCAAATACGGACCAGAAGAACATGGCTTCCTAGCAGGCGTGCTTGTCTAGACAGCCCATCAGCAGCCTAACCACAGAACGGGCCCAATGGCAGCTGCAAAGCTGTCAAAACAGCTCCTTGCATAGTCTGTCGCTGAGCCATACCCAAAGCCAAGCCTCTGCGCTCGGTGGTTATTGTACAGAGATGGGGAACAGCAGCAATACAATGTATGAGGAAACTGCACCCTGCCACAGCCTGTTTGGACAGTTTCTTCAAAAATGTAATCACAGCATTGCCTGAGCTCATGCATTTCAAATGGCTGTCAATTATGGTTGGCAGCAGAACCACAAAAGCCTTCCTAAAAAAGCTTGAACTTGGTTATTATGCTTCATTAAGAGCCCTGCAATACTACAGTGAGAGTTGTGTGAAAGTGTTTGCAAGCAGCAAAGCACTTAAAATCCATCCTTGACTGTAATTTGGTAAAGATCAAGCACGAGGATAGTTATTGGCTTTTCTGGGAACATAAATGTTATAGGAAGGAAGGCTTGAAAAACTGCAGCATGCTAAAAGCATGCTGTGCCTCCACCACTGTGCAAACACAATTTTAGTCTCTCTGGTTTGCATACCCGCCTGCAACAGGGAATGCTGGAACTGCTCCCCGGCTTGCGTGCTGGCTAATGACACAAGGAGGATTAGTTTTGTATGCATACGCTACTTCACTGATTCTTTAAGAGTGCGCTCTCAGCCATGCTACTCTCCATCTAGCTTTTTTTTTTTTTTGCTTATACATACACAAAACATATAGAGTGAGTTATTCCACACACTGCCCTGCTTTCTTATCCTACCAAGTTCTGCCTAAGTTTTTTAGCCAGTGCTATCAGCAGCCAGTGTTGAATTACTGAGTCTGTAAGAGCCTATTTGAACTCAATTTTTTCAAATCAGTCTAAAAAGTGTACATGCTGTGGAAGTGGGAGCATTTTTTTCATCCCCCTTGTTGCCTTAATTCTGTTGGATGGCTTCATTTCAAAGACAAGCAAAACAAACTTTAACTCCCAACTTCTGGACCAGGACATCCCATTCCTCATTCTTCATCTGGAGTGCAATGATTTCTTCATTATTTTCTTTCAGTAATACAACTCTCTGTTAAGAGCTGCTTCAATAGTTTAACACCCAACTTGGAAAATGTTAAGTGATATCTATGCTAACATCTTGTCTAATTCTGTCTCTTTTAAAGTGTCTTTATGCATCCCGTAAATGTTCGGTAATAGAAATATGAGGTCAGGCACATAGAGTTTGGGGGCCCTGAAAAGGGAAATAAAAATCACAAAACTACCTCAAAAAAAAAAAATAATCTTAAACATTAAGAGGCAAGGTGATTCTAAGCAAATAAAGAGATTTCAGGGAATCTCCATCGTATGTCCTGCACAGGTTTTACAGAACTGACTGCAGAGTAAATGCCTTCGTTTTCTACAAACATAGTATTAAAGCAAACAGAAAAGAATGAGGACACATTGGGACTGGAAAGCAACCTGTCAAAACCCTCCTCGGATGATATTTGTGGCATAGTCCTTTGGCAACCCCATCCAGTTTGAAATGAGGACTTTGGACTGAAGGAATCTGAGATGATGGGTCAGGCCCATGGACAACCACGAGCTGCCTAATAATTGTGACTGGCTCACAGCAGGCTTGGCACAGGTTGGCCTACACAGCTTTTGAAAATACTATTTCCCTGTTAACAGTACCTGGAAGTTGCAACAGGGAATAACTCTTTTCAACACCCACACCCCTCCCAAGGAGAAGTAACTCTCCTGTATTCACAGCCAGGGATTTGCGTCATGTTATGTCACAGCTACAAAAATTTTTCCAGACTTATTCAGGTTTGAGTGATTTATTATCGGGTGAATTTAGGAGCAGTTTCAGTGTGCAGAGAAGTCTCCCTTTTGCAGGGAGATTGCAGCCGCAGTCCACAAAGAAAGAGAGAAAGTCAGACCCTGGGAGATTGGAGCTGCAAGAGAAAAAGATTAAATTCCCTTTGTACTTAGTCATGTCCACAAGGAAGGAGGGATGCTCCAGAAGTTTCAGAAACACTAAAAGAACCAGGGTCTAGGCTCAGCAAGAACCTGTCATTGCTGGCCAACTGGGTCACATAGGTCAGAAAGGATTTATCTCCATCTATAAACCTTCATGATAACATGAAACAGCTTGTGAGGAGGATTCCTGTTTTATTTAAGTGTGTCCTCCAGCTGCTCCTTAGCAGCAGAACTGCATTCTTGTGAATCCTGCCTGTAAATGATACAGCTCTTTGCGTGACCAGAAATTGTAAAGAAATCCACGTAAGGGGGGACAGGCAGTATTGAATGCACAAAATCAGCAACATATTTTATATCCTGTTTTAAAGCAGAAAGGAGTCTGTGGTCTGGAAAAAACTCGGTTCGCTTATCCAAACCTCCGATTTCGGCAGAGGATACAGCGATGAAGCTCGGTCCCAGGCACAGCCCAGGGTTGCGTACCCCGGGCAGCCCCGCAGGGTAGCTCCTCTTTGCAGAAGGGACCGCACTTTCTAACGTTGTTGTTTCAAGGTGCAGTTCACACGCTGTTCCATTTTGTGTAAAAAGAGCTGCTTCCACATTAACTCCACGAAACCTGTTGCTTAGGTGACCGGTCATCAGGCACAAATAGCACCGACCGAAAGCAGCACCCCAGTGCTCACCGCCTGCCACCCGCTCGCGGATAAGCATCGGAGGACCAGCTGTGTGTTATTCGCAGCAAATAATTTGATCGGCTCTAACTAGGAGACAGGCACAGACAGCAATATTATGGTCGTAGCTTAGGTGGAAGATGACAAAATATTTCCAGAAGCAGCACATAAAGGGATCTGTTGTTCCGTCAAAAAGCTCCAGCTTAAAGAAATGTCTATGGCTTTACTCAAAGGTTCATAAGAGTCTTAGCGTAACTGTCTGTAGATCTGCGTGGACAGAAGTGTTTATGACAGCTGCATAAATCATAGAAATAACTGGAGATATTACAATACTGAATCTGAGAAATAAGATATTTGACCTAGGCTTGGATGCCAACCATCATATTTAATAACTACAGTGAGCCTATTTATTTATTCAGCTTTCCCAGCATCTGTGGGATGTGCATGGAAAAAAGTAGGATTTTTTGTAGACAATCAAGCTGTTAGGCAGAAAATTAAATTATCAACCTCTGGTTTTGGCAGTATATCAGAAACATGAATGTTTGCTCCTTATCCTTTTTCTCCCTATGGTTCACAATGCCGAGCTGGGGGCACAGCACGCACATGGCTAAGTCCATATAGACACAAGCCCTCCCTGGTGAAGCAGAAAGAGAAGACATTTAGAACAGGAAGATAAGAGGGGCTGCCACATCCTTTAGTTATGTTTAATATTTCTGCACAGTCAAGAAGCCGTGAGGAAAGAAATTGCAACCAAATTCTGGCAACCATCACTACTGCTGCACCCATTTGCAACATATCGTTCAATCTCAAACCTCATTTTCTTAAACCTCTTGTTCTCATTCTGCTGGTACATACACTATCGTTCTCATCAATATGTGGGACTTCTTTCTGTGGTTTACAAACCCCAAAGTAATCAGTTTTCTCAGCTTCCCTTTACCAGCATCTTGCCCCTTAACACAGCAGTAACAGCATCCCACTCACTGTAGACAACTGCTGCAAATATCCACAGAAACAAAACCCAGGAGCAAAGCCCTTTTGGTAAATGTAACTGAATGATTCATGCCTCTTAAAGCTAAAAAAAAAATTTAAGATGAAAATAAACACCTACTCAGAAATTAGAATGTTTTAGGCCCTAGCAACAACAAAGCACGCGACACATGTTTTGATTTTAAAAACATGTTCAGCTCCAGCCCTCATAGGCACCGCTGGCAGGCACGGACCCAAGGCTGCCACCGGTCCCAGCGGAGGGGCAGGGGCCACCAGTGCCAACACAGTGGCAGCAGGACCAGCCACGGTAGCTCACGGGGATGCAAATCCCATCTGCTGTCCTCCGGGCAGTTTGCAGTGCTCGTCTAAAATCCTGTTCCTCCCCCAAGCTGAGTTCAAAGGAGCCCTGAATTTTATAGCCAGAACAGACTCTGACATTTTATGAAATACTGGGGAACATCAGTGAAATTCCTGGCTGTGCCGCAGCATCACATTTATCTCCTCCTAGGACACCTGGTGCACCTTCAGGCTAAACATTGGGCAGAGAAGGTAGAGCACGAAGAAAGGCTTGAGAAGACTCATCTGCTGCTCTAAACCTCTCCAGCCACTGTTCACCTGAAAGATTTGCATTGATACTTCCTACAGTATGGGCACAAGAAGAGCCATTGCAGGTCACACCAACTCTCTCTGCTCTCCCTGCAGTGCCCAGGGAAGGGTGGCAGAACCTGTCCATGTTCCCGGGTCGCCTGGATGGACACAGGGACTCTGAGCCAGAGTGAAGGTCTGTCTCTAATGGCCCTTGGGTTTTCCTTCTACCAAGTTAGTCAGATCCCTCTGAAATCCATGTCAGCCTTCAGCTTCCATGACACCCTCTGGGAAGAGGCTCTACAGCTGTAGAGCACACTTGGAAAACACTCTTTGGTTTGTCCAGAATTGCCTGTTTTATTTGGTAACTCAGTTCTACAGTAAACACTTGTTTCCTATCAATCATCTCCATGAGATTGGTGATTTTATAGACCACTCTTGTATTACCCATCAGTCATTGCTCTTCAAAGCTGGAAAGCCTTAACCTATTCAGAAGTTCCTTAAAAACAATTACATAAATTTTGTCCTCAATAACCTCCTCCATACATCTTTTACTTCCAGAGTCTCTTATTTAATATAGGAATATCCAAGATGCATCAATGGCACAAGCATGTTTTCTATGATCTTTTCCTTTCCTAATTTTCCAACTCCTAACACTCTACATGTTTTCTAGGCAAAAACTCCTAGCACAGAGTTGACATTTTTGTAAAACTGTCTCCTGTAGTCCTGAGGTCTGGTCCTTCAGTTGAACCTGTCAACCTAAACCCCACCAATATATTTCTGCAAGTCAGACTGGAGTTCTTTCCCCATTTATATTGACTTTATGTTTATTTATACTAAATTTCACCTGCCCTTTCATCACGTAGTCATTTGGCATCAGGAGGACTTTCCGCCTTTATTTGTAGTCAGCTTTTACCCTCACTGGCCTGGTTAACTCAGCAACGTCAACAAACCTTGTCATCCTTTTCAGATCAGGTGTCTCTCGCGCTCCGCGCTCACCTACCTGGCTGTTTAGCAAACAGCAGCATGGCCAGGGTTAAAGCATGATGCTCCGTTGCTGCAGCATAATTACATCAGCAGCAGTAAAATGCATACTCTGCAGTTTCATACCTCTTCTCCCAATGTCATTTCATTAATTAGACCTTACGTCACCACAGTTAAAATAGTTTTGTGACCGGGCGGATGCATTGCTTTAAAAATAATTACATAAATTACATAAATTTTATCCCTTATTACATTTCTTACACCCTAGTGATTTTAACTTTGCAGTAAGGCGTACCTCTTAAACTTTAGTGCACTGTTTTGGCGATACTTGAAATCAAATATTGATCTCTTCCCCTCATATTCTACATCTTTTTTTATTGTCCACTTTAAGGATAGCATCACCTCTGCCCTGAAGCAGAGGAGGTGCTCTTCTGCTACCCATTGCCGGGGCCGGGCTCGCAGCAAGGGCTCCCTCTGCTCTGGCTCATTGCACAGCAGCAGCAAGGGGGCCAGCGCGCCGCTCCCCACGGTCCCTCCAAGACCGCATGGCCATTGCTCTGCTTCCTTTCCTTTGTCATAGAATCGTTTAGGTTGGAAAAGACCTTTAAGA
>BOSO01008115.1:30492-55741 GCA_018403395.1 Gorsachius goisagi | reverse complement strand
CTGAACACCCCCAGCTCCCCCAGCCGCTCCTCATAAGACTTGTCCCTATGAATAAAATACTATCAGTGGCAGCAAGGTTCTTATTCTTTTTTTATGATTGGATTATACAACCAAAAAATGGATTTACATATATTATACTAAGCCAAAAGGGAAAAATTACAAGCAGACCTTGAATGAAATGGATGTCTCCTAGTAGGTTAACAAAGACGGTTCATTAAAGAGTAATTAAAGAGTATGGAAACATCTTTTTGCTAAATATTTTATTCCAGCTGAGACTTTAATCAAGCTTCTACAGGATGTCTCCTAAGGCTTCACAAGTTGCTAAAAAGATTTGCGTAGGTAAAAAACACTGTACTGAAAATAATTTGGTTTAAAATGCCAATAACGTAAATATTGTCAATCTTAGCTTTTTTTTTTAAAGACAAGTTTATGATGTTTGTAAGACTACTGTACTACTATGTTAGGAAAACCAAAGAGGTGAATAATGAAAAGACAGCAATTTAAATATGTAATAAAAGCAAAAAGCAGACTATTATGTCATTATCAATCTCGCATCAATCCCTATAACCCAGCAAAATTCCAGTTTCTGCCATGCTGTGTAAATTCTGGTTGTTCTGAATGAACAGAAGAGCTTTGTACATTACGCCTGGATGAATTTTTACTGGTTGATGAACTGATTCTCGTAAATAGCCATGCTTCAGTTTTAAACCTACAAACAATTTGGTACATGCCACAGAAAAGCTGTATAAATCAATGAATAACAATAATAGCATTTAATATTTACCTAGCTCTTTGCAAAAGCATGCAGCCTGAATCTCAATTACACTGTCTTGGTGTACACCACTGTCCAAAAGGCTTCTTTTTCACTCCTTCAAGATTGCCTAAGAATGTGAAAAGTCATAAATGAATATCAGTTCCTAGTCTTCAAAGCAATTTTCAAACATTAATATTTTATTATAAATACTGAGTAATCTCACAAAGCAATGAGAAGAGCTGGAGTGAACAAAATCCAATCTCAGCCAGGCTTTGGGAGAGCGAGGGCTGTGTCACACGTGGGCAATGCTAATGGGGAGCCAGGGGCTCTGCTGTTATCCTGACAAATCCTCAGAAGAGGATTTTGAGCCTCCACAGACTCAGAGAAGGAGCAGAAGCTACTGAGCTGGTCATGGCACGGCAGGAGGCTAGGGCAGAGCCGTAGGGATGTCTGTGGGCACTGGCCATGGCTTTCTTAAGCTTAAGGCATACTTTATGGGATTCTGCATGTTTAGCACACTTCTTATTGCATGATAAACCTAATCACCTAATTTCCATGAGTTGACACCATTTTTTAATCTGACAAGTCAGTGCTGGCCAGCCAGCAGCCCTTTCTCCAAAAACCGGGATAGGTCCTGAAGGCAACGCAACTCTGGCAGCTCCTTTACCCCTTCAGTTAACGACTGAGGACTTTGACTAATTGTCTGGAAGATGCAATCTTTTCCACCACTTCTTGTTTTGTATATAAGTGTATTTTATAGTGCATGGCTCATAATTCAAATGATAGTCTTCATGATTCAAATTCCTAGTTTCTTTACAAACACATTTTTCTTCTCTTGGAGGTAAGACCCCACTCCCCACTTTTGCCATGCCCAACCATCCCATGACAAATGGGATGGTTTCATGTTGAACATCCTCCGGCTGCAGCAGAGCCATTCACGATCACGCTGTCACCTCCAGCACATCTCACTTGTGATCTCCAAGAGCGCAATTAAACTGTAACCATGCACGTGACAAGAAATAGGAGGGAAGCATTTGCATGACAGAAGTCTAGTCAAAAAGTACTCTGAAGTAATTGCTTAAAATGATCAGATAATCTAATGCAGTACAACAGCTACAGAGACTCTCCCAACCCCAATGAGTTCCTTGGCAGAGGCTGCATTGACTGGATCTACTCAAGCTGAGCAATGCTATGCTAAAACCAGCCAAAATGACTTCTGGCACCACAGTCACACGCCGCATGGGCAGCTGGTACAACAGGCACACAAACCAAGCATGGGTGCAAGGGGGAGAAGCACTCAAGAACAAGATGGTGCATCTCCATTGCCGATAGGTACGCTCTGCCTGAATGAAAACACTTTCTGCCTGGCCCTTTTCACTTTTAATTTTTTTTATACAAAATTATCTGTTACAACCAACACAATGCAAAGACAAACGCTAGGACATATGGATCTGAGAAATCACCTTATTCCGATTCAGAGGTAGAAGCCCAAACTCTCCTTTATAAAGGAACAGGAAAACACAAATCTGGCCTGGTGCAAACCTCAACACAAATCAATGTGAACAATCTAAAAATCATTGTCAAGCACAAAGAAACTCCCCGGTCAGAGAGTTTCTCATCCCAGCTTTCAGCCCTAGGGAAACCAGACCTTCCTGAAGCCAGGGCACATTATGGTTTTCAGAGAATACACACACCTTTTCATGGCTATTTTTTTGTAGAAAAGTTTGAATTCTCTACAGGTTTTAGACATGTACATGCAGAATTACTTCCTCAGAATTGAATCATTAGCTTTTATAGATCCAGTGGCAACACTTTAAAATAATGACCAAGCCATTATTCATTCCTATGACATTTATTTTAATAACATTAATCATAATGAACTCATTTGGTATTAATGTAGATGTCATAAGGCCTTCTATAGAATTCCTAGGGCATTAATTAGCTGGGCCATTATTTTTATTATTTCTCTAAAAGTTAATCTAACTGTGCCCGAAAGGTGCTGGACTGGCAGAACCTGGTAAAGAGTTCTCTGTTTACCCAGGGCACAAGTATAAATCACTTCCTGAAGCATAGATGCTTTTTGCCTGGATTTTGACCTGATACGGGGCCAGATTCCTTCCCCTTCCCTGCTGCTCTCCAAGGCTGAGCAAGGTGTCCTGCCTCCGGGTCTGCTCTTGCCTTTGGGCTTGCCTGAGCACCTGGGGACCTGGAGCCCAGCATGGCTTGTGGCATGCAGATGCTACTCTGATCATAACTATTTTATAAGTGTATGTACATTCATAACTTTTTTCCCCAGGCATGGACGTATTAACAAGGAACTGAGAAACGATACCAAATACTGTGTCTTCGCAGGAAGCTGTAGAATGAACCTTTTCTTTCTTTGGGTTAGATTTTAAACCAAGCATGTTCTGCAGATTCAAAGCTGTAAGATGTTATCTAAAGAATATACTCATGCTCGCAGTAGTCATCATCTTAAAATGATAAGCAACATAGCTGACCCAGACTCTTAATTCCCTAATCCAAACACTGCCTCGTCCATAAATATTTGTATTTCAAAGCTCCTCACATTTGCCAGGAGCTAGCAGGGAGGAAAAAACCATACTAGACTTTTAAACTGCAGACTAGAAATTCTGAAAGAGAGAAACCTTCCCTTTAGATAAATCATTTTTGCTCTTAAAGGAAAAGCAATCACATTTTGACCTGGCTCTCTAAAGAGAAGGGCGCAGCCATTTAACGATGGACAGCTTAGTTGGCACTGACATCTCATAAAACCCAACAGGGGGACCCGGATAGAAGAGAGAAATTGGGGTAAAACCCACAAAAAGAACCCCCCAGTACTGCTGAAGTCTCTTCAGCTTAATTTTAATTAGACAGCCACGTGCCCCTCACATGAGAGATCCTTTGAGATGTAGCAGAGCAATGAAAATATACAAATTCTGGCTTCTTTTTCTGCTTTGTGGCACATTTCATGAGAGTTTATAGCTACCCACAACCTTGAATTTCTTGGGTTGTCATAATCTTGGAGAAAATATCTGAAACATCCAGCAGTAATGCATTAAAATACTGGTTTTCAAATTAAACAAAAAGTTAAAAGCAAGAGAAGGCAAATTACAGATTTTTCTGTGATGAGAATCTCAATTTTGGCAGTTACCAAAAACACTTATATGTTAGCAGAAACAAGTTTAACACTTAATAGGGCTTTTGCAGTTGTGGAATTAGTGTTGCGCAGACAGGACCTATTTTTACAACGCACTGCACATTATCTCAGACAGTTTATAATCAGAATATTTTCGGTTTTATATTCCAAGCCTCTGCAGAAAGATCTTTCCAGTAATAACACAGTGAATAAAATGCCTACATAATCCTGGAATGAGTCAACCTGAATGCAGCAGACAATAATACAGGAACCCAAACTGCTCGGTAGTCAGACCGCAATCCATTTTCCACCTGTCTCTGAATAGGCATGAGAAGAGAAAGATGCTCGACAGTCAGACAGCGCTGATGTCTATCACGATAGCGGGGACAGCTCTGTACCCAAGTACCCGCCTGAGCTATGGTTCGGTGATTTTCCTACCAGATGAGATCAGCCCTGGGCCCTGTGAACAAGTGGAAAGGCTACAAGCAGCCAGGTGAGGCTTTAATTTGTGCTCTTTCAATGCACTTTCAAGGAACAAAACTCCCCCAGCAAGGAGGCCCATGGAGAAACCACACCGGGGCAGGACTCAACAACAAGCTCTATTTCTGGAAATGGTATAGGCAAAAAAAGAAAAAAAAAAAAGAAAAAGAGGAGAGTGGGGAAAAAAAAAGGCTGAGGTGTCTCTGCAGCATGTGGGTGATCTGAAGCATCCTTTCAGCTGGGACTATGACACCAAGTGCGACAAATTTACACCTTCTCTTCCATGCCAGTCTGCTCAATGCCTGAGGAGGAGTCAATTTAGCAAAATTCACCAGGCAGAGGATAAAAATGGGCCTGCAGAAGGAAGAACAGCTGATCTTTTTTTCACATTGCAGCCATAATATGCTTTTTGCAGACAGGTGAGAGCTGTGCTTAGGGTAAGTCACACCAAGAGGTCAGTTCGGCACAGAAATTAGCCATGAGGTGGTACAACACCTCGAGTACACACAGCCAGCCTGGTCTGGTGAGTTCTCCACTGGGTCAACTGATACGAAGGCAGGTCCCTTGCTTGGCAGCCCCGATCCCAGCCATCAGGTTAGAAACAAGAAATCAAAGCACGTCAGACCCAACAGAACAAAATTCAAGGGAAGGGGGGTGTCGGGAGCAGCCTGCCTCACTGCCGCTCAGAGCCAGCCCATCAAGGGATGCTGACGAGCATATTTGTGCATGTGACATCAGAATAACTCGGGTCATGAATTTACGAGGTTTTCTCCAATTAGATCAAGGCAGTGATCTCGCCTATAACACCACTCCTCTTTCAGATCTGCAGCTTTTCTCCCACCTATGGAACACTTTATCATATTACATTAATTAAACTGCCCTAAGCCTCAGCACCAGAGTTACTGTAATTGCTGCAGGCTAAAGTGGTTCCTTTGTCCTCTCCTTGGACTTTCTGTTAAAATATGACTGTTACCACAAATTTATAGAGATATGTTATATACAATCTCATGTTTTGGGGGTTTCAGCTTACATAAGCACTATTTTATATTTACCACAGGGTTAGGTTAACAGTTGGACTTGATCTTAAAGATCTCTCCCAACCTAAACGATCATATGATTTTATCTAACAGTGATAACATTTGCACAAAGAGGACACTCGCATCTCTACTATGATGCACATTTACATTCTGTAAAAACAAGGCCCATTTAATATATTCCTGCAAAAAGAATGGTTAACTTCTGATTAAACCCGAGCCGTGGATGCTAGCAGCACATCTTCCACCCCTGCTTTCAGCCCACATGGGGACTCCGTGGGCAGATCCCATGCACATCCCCCTGCAAGCTTCAGAAAAAGCATCCAAATACCCACAAGGCTGCTCTTGGTCTCTGGGCCACCTCCACCTCCCACACCTGGAGAGGGGACAGGAAGCCACTGGCACCATTCAGAGTTTTTCTCTATTATTTGCTTCCTGTCTTGCTCAAGCACCAGGTCTTTAATCTGGGCTATAAAAGAAAGACAAAGGAATAAAGAAAACCTGCAGCTTTTGGGGGATATATATATAAAAGGATTTAGCTTAATTTTAGAGTATTTTATTATTTCACTGAAGATCAGCTGTTCATTCACTGGTACTGTTAACCACAAAGACAAGAACAGCATCACTGGCAGTGCCAGGCAGGATACCTTTTTCACATTGGTTCAACAAACGATCAAGAAATAATGAGAACTACTTAAGCATTTGAACCTCAACTTTTTTTTTCCAAGGTATAAGAGAGGTGTGTTTTACAGACATGCAGGCCTGAACTTCACAATACTGGACTCTGATATACCCTGACACTCACTTATGAAAAAAGATAAAAAGATAATTGAGCCTTAAAAAAAGCCTTTCAAAAATGGAAAGGAAGTACTGAAACATTTCATTCAAAAAAGGTCGAAATGAGATGTTTGACATTACCTGAATTTATCATCTCCTTGACACCTTCACCCTCTCAGACATTAAGTTTTCGGCAGTGATGGCACAATTACACCCAGCATTTTAATTGCAGCTGATCTGCACTTTGACAGAGCTGTTCATCAGTTTTTCCAGCTAGCTCTACACATATCAAAAAATTTTAAAAGCTACCTTTGTGCTAGGTTGTATGTAGAACTGTTACTACTAAATCTATTACCACTTCAATTTCTAGCTTTTGGGGAGGAGTCCTGGACAACTGGGGAGTCCATGAGCATGCATGATGACAACAGCAGCATCATAAACATGTCCCACATCACAAAACCAGTAATGTATAGTTCTATTTGTTAGGATACGAGGTATGGAATATTTTATTGGGGAAGCTTCAAAAATAAACCCATCATTAAACAAATCGTATGCTGAGGAATTGATGTAAGCCAAAAAATTTTGTTAGCGTATACTAAGTGACAAAAGTTTCTGATTTACATCAGTTTCTTAGCTTCAGTTATTTATCTTTTCATCAGTACTTGCCATCCCAGTGACACTACCTATTTCTCTATCGCAGGCAGCCAGAAGAAGCTGTATGTGTTTTTTGGATGCTTCTTCATTAACCAGGCTTAGAAGAGGAAATATTAGTGTCAGAGTAGTTATTCAGGCATCCTCAAAAAGTTTTTGATAGGGAAGATGAAATTCCAAGAGCAAGCAAGTTTTAAAATATGCTCTCATATTTTGGCAATGGCACTTGAAATCAATATTTTCCATTACCACTATAAACCGTGACGGAATGTAGGGTAATGTTTCAGCTGCTAATATCTTACGCTCTGATCTATACAGAATATCTACTTTTTGTGGTCTGATTGCATTGATTCCTTATTCAACATACAAATGAGGCTATGAGTTCATTAAAAAAGGGGAAAAACAATTGCACAGTAGTTTATACTTGTCACTCAGGAGACTGAGCTGGGTTTCAGCAAACTTACGCGTGAACAGTCATTAAGAGCACGTGCACGCTTGTCCTCAGAAGCTGCATAAATCTTTCTATAAAACCTGTTCCAGGTTTTCTCTAACATCAGTGCCTGGAACACTGAAACAGCGTCTCTTGGCTGCAGTAAAAAATGAGATGCACTCCCCTCCCCCCCACCCCCCCCAAACCCAACACACCTAACAACACTCCAAAAGAAGTTTTCCTGACTTTCTCGCACCAGCCACCTTCAATGAAAACACAGCGATGCCGTACCGCCTGCAACGCCCCTCCGAGCGCTTTGTGGAGGCAGAGGAATATTTTCAACAAAAGCATAAAGCACAGACAAACATTCCAGTCCTTCTCTTTGGCCTGTTCGACAGAATTTTTTCTTGTACACCTGAAACTGAACCTGAATGGTTGAAGACTGGGAACCCGGAATTCATTTCTCTATTTTAGGGCCATCCAGAGCATTATACAAACAGCCAGAGAAACCATACAGCAGGGAAGAACAATCAGTGAGGGACTAAATTCATATTACCGTTACCACCCAGCATATATCCAAAGGAAAGAAAAGCCTCCCACTGCTGACAATGATTCAGAGAGCTTGCACTTGTGGACCGTGATTTGCTTATTAAGATTCCTGTTTACGTACCTGGTAACAGGAGATGTGTGGCTCAAACAGCCTCCACCAGCTTTATGAACAAGCTCTTACAAGCCATGAGGCTCACAGAACATCATTATCAAAATGGATTTTGCTCTTGGGCAATGCAGTGGAGGATTCTGGTGGCCTTCCCACCAGTACTGCTTGATACAACCGCAAGGAAAGTAAATCCCGTGGCTTTAAGGTCCGTCGCACGCAGGCTTTAAGCATCGTAATGGGAAGTTGTTAAGCTGTCTACTCTGAATGAAGAAAAAAAAGCCTATTTCTCACTCTTGGAATGAAGAGATGAAACACCAGTGGGATGGATGGATGCCTGAACCAAGCATTCAGGAAAGGCAGTTCATTTTCCGGGGCCTGGGTTTTGACCTCTGATTTGAAGCTGACACCAGTCAATCCTGTTAGAGCCTTAGACTAGTCTAATATTGAACAGGATTTAGATCTTTTGAAAATTCCAACCCCTGTATACTCAAGCAGAACCCTCAAAAAACATCAGGTAGTAACAATCTTTCTCCTTGTGGAGCTATGCTAATTTGGATAAATAAATCTGAGGGAAACACCCGTAGATCGTTACCGATTCTGTACCCTTCTTTGCTGTAGTAATAAGGACACCAATTTTTGAAGTTACAGCAACTTGGAAGAATTTGAGACAAACCGTCAGTACATAATGAACATGGCCATGCCATTTCCAAGTCTCTGCATGGAAGCAAACGAGAGGCATTAGGTACATTTATGTCTTACAGGAGTTTCAGTATACTCTGGATAGAAGACTCACAATACTTTTAAAAATGATGTCCTTGAAAAGGTAATGACTATGTCAGGCAATGAAGTTAAAATAAGAGATGTGAAAGTAATAAAACACTATCCATAAGTCACAGCAGGTGTCCAACCTTTTCATCTGCTGACATGCCGAAATGTCTTTTTTTTTTTTTCCCAGAAGATAAGTTGTGAGAGATGACTATTCTGGAAATTACATTTTAGCTCCAGTGACTCACATTTTCCAGCTTGAAGTCACTCACAGTGAAAGTACTATGTGCCCAAGGACTCTTCATTTCCAGAAATAATGGTTGGAGCAGCTGGGAGAAAATATAAGGCTCCAGTGGCTCTAGGGATACATGGATGCTATTTAGATACCTCAATCTCCCCAAAAAGGCCACAATCGCCCTGGTATTTTTAGTTTCCTTTGCTTAAAGTCTCTGGAAAATTTGTGCCCTCTTTAAAATGTCACCCCACAGACTATTACCAACTTCTCCCAGCCATAAACTCTCCAAAACCCTCTGAGAAGCAATACTGTACATCTGTCCTCTCTTCCTAGCGACGCTTTATTCAAGAAAACCCCAACCTCCATCTATTTTATTCTTCCCATCCACGTAGCAATCACCTAAAGTGTCTTTAGCTCCTTCCACAGCCTCCCCATCCATGCTGGTTTGGGTTCCCACTCCACCTCATGCAGCAGCATTCCCGCAGGTGCCCACCAGTTCACACCCAGCTCTCACTCCTTGCCCACTGTTATAGGAGTCGTAGCTCAACTCCTGCCTCCCTTTACACCCCAAAACCCCTCATTGTCCTTTAACGTTATGCCCAGTAGAGGCTGACAAATACATGGACATTCCACCAGCGCTGCTTGCTCTCTGGGGAGAGAACTACAGAAACAGTAAAGAGTAACGTAGGCAAATTGTCTTGTCTCGATGCTTTCACATAATTTACCTCAACACTTTCTTTCTATACGCTGCTTTCTCTTTCTGTTGTCTTCTGCATGTTCTGCTGGTGATGGTAATTATGGTTTTAAATGCGAGATGAAAGGGACTTAGCTAGTTGCAGAAAATTAGTGCTTTATGTATTCACATAATTGTTTTCCTTTTCTTGGCTATTTACATGAGCTATTAATTTTATTTTCTTTTAGGTATAGAAGTTGGAGCTTCAAAATAATCATTTGGCTTATTTGCAAAAGGTCCTCTGATTTAATTATTTATAAGAATTATGAATTGAGAATGATGAATAAACATGCATGACGATTAATAGATTCTTTGTTGAATTCTCATATGGAACCAGATGGTCTACTGATGCATGTAAATAGTTCATTTATGTCATTTGGAAATCTGAATATTGAATAAGAAATTAGATATTTACTCTTAAAGACCTTACCAAATGTTAAAGCTAATTCAGAGCAGGATTGGGAAATGGCTTATCCTCTGTCATATGGAAATAAATCCAGGGGCCTCTTCAGAATTATCAGCATAGCTTAACACATGAGCTCATCACAAATGCTCAATACCCAGGGAAGAAAAATATTTGTCTGTTTGAACCTTTTAATCATCACATTGTACATCGGAAGTATTTATTTGGTCTCACTAGCGGGCAAGCTGCTGACAGAATATACAAAAACCTTACTGGTGGTTTTTAACCTCCAGTTCCTACACTGCTGCTTCAAACAGAAACTGTTTACAAGTTGATCGCACCAGAAAAAGTTACAGAGTTGGATGGAAAAACCAAGAAACCAAACAACACCGAAGGTACATTTGTTCTTTGGCGTGCCAGCATCGCTGCTTTTCAAGACACATTTTTAAGAGAAAGAAAACATGTACATGAAACCTAGAGCTCAGCAAATGATGCCGCTGTGACACGTTTGCAAATAACCACAGCAACAACAGTCACTCAGATACCAATCGCTGTGGTTTAACGGCTGAAGGGTACACACATGCCTTGAAGTCATTGATAAATAAACTCATGGATGCACTGTAAAACTGATTTTCACTGCCCACTTTAATAGTAGAAAACGTAAATACGACTGTGACCTTTCCGCAGATCAGTAGAGTACCAGCACTCTAATTAATTGACTCTGGATATTATTCAGAATCTGTTATCACAGTGACCCTGGAAAGGTAATTTATGTACACGGGTAGAAAGAGCCAATTCTCATCTTGCTAAAACTGGTATAAATCAGACCCCAGTGAGGGTACGCCAGCGCTAAGCTGCGTAATTGAGGGGAGAAGCAGGTCCCACGTCTGCAATGGGATCTTCCATGGCACGGGGGCTGATGGCCACACGCTGCCCCCCCAGGTGCTGCTGCAGAGGCTGCACGCTGCCTGCCCCGCACGGGGATGCTCAGGAGGTGGCTCCGAGGGCTCGGGGAGCTGAGCAGAGGGAATTGCTCCAACCCTTTCAGCAGCTGAGCAGATTGATTTTTTTCCCTAAATGGGAAGGAGGAAATGACTCCTATGACTAAAGCTTTTTGAAGCCCGCCTCAAATTTAATATTTAAAAAGATCATTTTTAGGTATATTAACACCCCTCAGCTTCCTCATGGAATAAAGTCAATGGTGCATTTGTAGCATAGCGACAGGCCTGCGGGCACACACAAGTTGCCACAGGCATAGACCGAACCCCCACCTCAGCTTGCACCAGCTCTTTCCAGGGATGGAATAGAAAAATGCCACTGGTGGGTTAACTGAAGTAGGCTCCAAAGTCCAGGGGGGTTAATCTGGCTTTCCTGCTGTATGGTCAACATAAAGTAATCTTATTTTCTAGCTTTTCTAAGTACAAGAGCATTTGGTACCTGGCATCTTGTAAAAAGCCAGTGATGCTTTCTTGAATTATTATTTCCTAGCGCATGACCCTGTTCATGACAACCCTAGCAGGGATGTCCTGACCTTCTACAAAGACCCATTTACTTTGTTTTCTTTCCTCTGATGTCTCACAATATGGGTTACTTATGGCAGCAGAACAAAATCCAGCATTAGTAGCCTGTTGAAACCCTTTCCTTTTAACTGAGCAGAATACCACCTAGCAAACCTTAAAGTCTGTCCTTATTGCTGGAACGGAGTAATAGGGAGAGGATGCCAAAACCATACCTGTGGTAAAGGCTGTGCTCCTCTCCAGGGAGAAGTAGTGCAAACATGTATTACTGCAAGTATTAAATCTTTGGTCAAAGCCCTTGTAATTCTTTTATATTCTATCACTAACTATAAATTAGATTTTATTACACTTAATGGCTATCACTGTCATGTAGATTCAGTATCATCTCTTTAGGTGATAATGGCCTGTAATGCAGCATGAATTCTTCCTCCATTTTAGCCAAGAACTTCGGCACAGGAAAACAAAGAAACTAATTACTGTAGGTCTTAATTCAGGAGATGTGCACTGAATGCAAAGCAAGGCAGAGCCCTGCGGCTGGGATATGCCCCGGCCCGGCTGGTGGAGGGGGCTCTCTGCCGCTGCCCCGAGTGGCCGAATGTCCCCAGCACGCAGCGGTGCTTTGCTGCCAGAGCGCGGCTGATGTTCACAGGCAAAAAATGCAGCTAGGTGATAACTTTATAAGTGTTTTGAATACGATTGCCAGATGGATCATTGACATTTTTCTTATCTTTTTGAAGAGTGGACAGCAGTAATATTACATACATGCAAACAAATAGTTTGCCTCTTCCTTCCAAGGCAAGAATTTCTCTGTAATCAGGTGCAACCCCCCTCTTAGAAACAGCCATCATATTGAAAAAATCTTAAGGGACCCTCTTGCTTGTGCATTTAGCACTGTCTGTGCAAGCAGAGCTGTGTTCTTTTAGAAAACAAAATTGTCCGGATTCCCTTACTTTCCACCCTTGCACAATTAGTTTTTCAGTTACTCATTTAGGAGCTTACGTGTTTACTTTGCCATAAAGGCATTTATCCTCATACAAATCTCACATGAAGTCTGAAGAATCAGACAAATGCTGAGGCCAAGCAGACCATTAAACTGTTAGATAGGCCCCTTTTCCAGGGAGATATTACAAATGGCATGAGGAATTTGAAAAATGAAGTCCCCCTGATTAAGGTCTATCCTCTGCTGAAAACATACAGATCCCAAAACGTTCATTTTCAGCTCTTCAACACGATGAGCTTTGTTTGCTCTTCAGTTGCAACTTGCCTACCTGTGATGTGCAATAACATTTACCTGCTTCAAAGAAAATTATGATGTTTAATAAAGGACTGTTAAGCCACTTGAGATGCTTGATGGCAAAGTTTATTCTTTATTATCAGAATAATCAGCCCTTAATGAGTAAAAATGCAGATTACCACCAATAAATTCACAAACACAAGTCCATCTAGCTTTTCTTTGAGATGATTATTTCATAGGAGTGCTGAGTGAAGCCTCTTCCACATGTTGAGCTCTTATCAGACCTGAGAAGCTTCAAGCGTCCTCAACGCTTAAAGTGACTCAACACAAACAGCTCAAATTGAGACAGAATTGGCCAGAACTGAAGAGGACAAATGCAATCATTCACTTCATGGCAGAACTAGGTGATCACAGCACACATGGCCAGGGAGCCTTGGATTCAGGATCAAAGATAATCTTGCCTTCCACGACAGCTGAAATCTGAGCATGTTGTGCCCTGTCTTCACTCAAACTGAAGTCAGTCCGGCCAGTTTGGGAAGGGACAGCAGAGAAGGGGCTGTCAAGGGCATCAGTACCCATCGATAAGCCAGGATGCAGACCCAAAACATCCACGTACATCAGCTACTTGAATTCCTCCTGCCAGAAGCTCCCCAACCAGTTACGCCACCTGCTGTGAACATCACACCACTGTATTATTAGCTCTACCAGCTCAAATATTGATCTAGTTAGGCAATTTCAGTAGTCCTGCCTGGTCTATAGACATACCTTGGCCAGTCTAGCCACCACCTCAATTAAACAGACTGCCCTGCTGAAGTTCAATGAGGGTAGGTATTACACAGGAGATGAGATTAAAGGTTACATTTTAATTCTAGCATCGCTTGTAAGCCTCTATAAAGACAAAAGCCACGTGTCAAGTCATGCCTAGGCATATACTGAAAGAAATAAAACGCTTGCAAGAGATGAGCCAAGCAGGGGGCAAAGCGCAGATTTGAAAGGAATTGCCTGGGGTCACAGGGCAGTTGCCAAGCTGGAATGGAAAATAACATCTCCACAATATGTTCGCATGTTTTGCAGGCTGGACTGCAATGTCCCACACAGTTCCTTGTCACTTGTTTGGTGGTTGGCCAATTCAACTGAAATCACATCCTCCTTCTGTTTTGTCTCTATTTTCATTATTTTCTTATGTCCTAACACGTTATAGATCACTACCACTGCCATTTAGTCATCTCCACCTTCCCCCCAGCACGCATGCAGCGCACATCTAGTATTCTACACACATTGTTACAGTATCCACCCAAATTTACTCAAAGAATGAACATAAATGCTTGGCATTACTCACTAATGTGAAAGAGAAAATACTTCCAGATCTGCACGTGTTGTCAAATTTACCCATGGCAGAGGCACTTTGCAGTATTTTAGTTGCTTTTGGTGTTCATGGGGATCCATGAGCAGCACCGCTGCCCAGGAAGACGGGGCACAGACACCTTGTGCCAATTCTGCACTGCTGTAAAGCATTTTTGTATTGACTATAACATTATTTTTCTTATCAGTCACTGGGATGAAGCTATTTGAAAGGCAAGGACTTGAAGTAAAAAAAATAATTTAAACAGAGTTAAAGAATCTTTACTTACATAAATTGCACAGATTTTCACAGCTTTTAACTATAGAAGGAAAATACTAGAAGGAACATTGTTCTACCTCATTTAATTTCAAGGTTTGGGAGGGGCTGAAGTCCAGCTGGGATGATAGGAGCTAGCAAGCAGCAATGGAAATCAGCTCCTATTCAAGTGCTGAAAGCACAGGTTTAAAATGCTGGCGTTATTGTTCATTTTGACAGTTCCTCAGTTTTGTTTTTAAAATTCTAGGAAAGTCTCGGAAAGAAGCACCTGTTCCCGAGCCAAGAGCTAAGAAAATCTGTCTTTGTAGGATGGTCTAGACAGGAAGAATCTGATACCCAGTATACAAGTGACTAATGCAAATGGATGTCCTGGAGACTGAATTATTCTCCCCCTTCTCCCCATATACAGCACCTCCAATTAAAACCCATGCTGCTACTGCAAGAGAAAGTCCAACTCTCATTTACCTATAGTTTTCTTATGGATTATTTTTAGCTGTACAATATAAATTAAAAATAGCAGTGAACAATGGTTGCAACTGAAAGCTTAACATTAACGATGGCCTTGCTGTACGGTCGTGCATACCAGTGGCTCAAAGGAGCACTCACAGGTCCTGAGCAACAAAGTCATGGTTGTACACAACTCTTTCCCCTTTTTGCACTTCATAATGTTCAAGTGTTTTCCCAAAGATTTCACAGAAAAGAGTAAAAGCCTTTGCTCATATGCCTGGATGAATGTTACGACAGTAACTGCATCTGTGAAGCAAATCATATCTTGAACTGTAGGCTCAAGTTTTGCATGATGGCTGGCACGTAGATCAACAGTTCTTGAAATGCTCCTCAAATGTGGTTGTAAAGTGCCCGCCGCAATGAGGCTGCATCAGGACATCCTCAAAATGGAGGCAACACTTTGCAGCCTTCTATTTCCCCCCTGCAAATATCCTGAAGCCTTCCCACATTTGATCAGTGGATAGTAAGGTGTTTTTACAGCAGCATTCCTGGGCAGCATCTCATCCGCTCTCGCTGAACCTATTAAATATTCCCACAATTCATTATGAACACACTATTAGTTTTCTGGTTGAAGATTTCACTTGCTGACCACATTTTCCCATTACCAAACCTGCATTCTTCATTAATGCATCCCAGAGGCTTATCTGGCACTGACCACAGGAAAAACAACGGTTGTACGGACACAGATGATGTTCTGGGTCAAATGGACTTCATCAAAAAAACCAGGACAGCCAGCAGGAATGACTGGCACACTTTTATCCTGTTTTCAGTGTGTCTAGACACAGCTTTATCCAGCACACCGCTAGCCTCTGGAGCACAACCTTCTGTCACCATCCTCCGCCTCTGGCCAGTGACCCCACTTGCCTATCACTGGTGGCCAAGTCCTCCAGGATGTGCTGTGGGTCAGGCAGGGGCTCACTGCACAGGTCTGGGATGGTGTCAGCATCACACAGCTGATGAAAACAGCTGAACATCAGGCAATAATGCCAGCCACCAATATAACCCCCCAAACAACCCATTTGTTATTTAATTAAAGCCATCACCCAAGCAGCAGACCTGCCTGTGCTCACAGCAACGGCTCTGCCCAACGATGTGGGCAGCGAGTAGACACTAGCCTGCCCCAATTGCTATAGGAACAAACCCTGTATTTCCTAATTAGCCGCTTTCATAAAATTGATTAACTGTAGGCAGGTATGCAATCAACAGGAATTTATGGAAAGCTGTTTTACAGTCAGTGCATGCGACATTGAAGTCATTCGAGTGTTGGAACATCAGGTCAGCCTTTTACAGCAACCAGCCCCATGAAGTGACTGCTTGCTCCTGGGCAAGACCCCTGCAGGATGCAGCTTTGAAGGCCCTCATCCCTTCCCCAGCCAGTCTGATGTACAGCTGACCACTCACATTTGAGGATGGCAGCTTTTTTCCCCAAACACACTCTTTAGCAAGGTCTCTGATTCTTTTATAATCTCAAAGCTAATTAATCAGCAAAAGGAAAAACTTTCTTTTTCTTTTATTGTTTGTTTGGTTTTGTTTTTAATTTCTAACTTTACTTCTTGCTTTCTGAAGAACTTCAATTCCCTTTAAAAATACAAATACATTCCAACCAGACCTCAGGACTTATGTTTGTTATTGTAAAAACCCTGTAATGACTCCTGGCTTTCTTATTCAAGGGACCTCTTGCCAAACTAGGACTTACTCAGCACAGCAGCTGAAGTTGGCAGCCACAGCTTTCAGAGAAACCTCAAAACTTCGCAGGGGATTAACTAAGGTGACATTGAGATTCAACAGCATCTTAGCACCATCTGTTCCCTGATAAAAACCTCCTAGAGGGGAAAACACGCTAACCAGTTTTGTCTCGACCTCCATGCTTTATGGCACGCTCCTGCTGCCAGGCAGTCGTGCCCTCCCCGCTTCTCCCACCCGGGACTGCTGCAGGGACCTCCGAGCATGAAACAGAATTTGTTGCCTCCACTGGAAAAGGGGCACCTCACCCAGGCTGCTGGACCTTCATCAACACATTCACAGCCTCAGAAGTGCCTAGCGTCCTCCTTGGTTTTTCCAGGCAGTGTTTAGATCAGACAAATGGGCTTTTACCACCCAAACACCACACCCCAGAAAGAGCCGTGCAGACACCGGTGTTACAGCTGCAGGCTCTTCGGGTCTGTTTTGTGGCAAATACCACCTTTACCTGAAGTCACCCCCCAGAATTATTTTTTGTTGCCCTTGGGGAAAATGCTCAGGGGTAACCAATTCTCTCACGATTTCAACATAAGCCCGGTTTGTTTTCCTCTGCTCTTGCAGCCAGGACTCCAGCCACCACTCGTCCCCCAACAGAACCATCCCTTGTTCATCAGCTTTTCCCCTTACCCAGCCCCATAGCTCATACTGACACAGAGAGTGAATGTAATCACTTTAAAAGGAGATAAAGCCTCCATCACCAGAGGTACCTGGGTCCCCAAGCAGCAGGCTCCGCATGCCATGGACCACGGGTCCCTGCGCAGGATTGTGTCCCCCAAAGAGGACATGGCAGATCGGCTGCGTGCTCCTGCAGTCAGCCCCTTTCCTCCCACTGCAGCCAGCTCAGGTGCCTTTTTTTGTTTTGGGAAGGGTGTATTTTTTGTTGTTTTGCTTTTATTGGAAGTTAAAGGGTACATAGTAAATAGCTTGCAAGTAGCAACACTGTGGGCAGGAGAGAAGTGGTATTGTTAACAGAATTTAAAAGATTAGCTGAGCTCAGGAGATGCAACCACCTCCTAAGTGACTATGAATATTCAGGTAAATATGTTTAGCTGAAATATTGAGTCATCAGCAGACACTACATGCACAAAATGTACTCCTGCCTATTTTTCATTAATTTAAAACACAGTACTGGCCAGCACTCTTGACAGCTTGCCATGACACATCTGTAGTATTTCTCAGGCATGTTATCCTTCAGATAGGTTTTCTTTCTTCTGGCATGTTATAGAATAGAGAAGGATAACAGCTTTGCATACAGCAGCTAAATCTATATAGATAAAACTCAAAAGAGCGTTAGAGAAAGGAGTTAGATAGCATGTTTTTCCTTACAGAGAAAAGACTTATTTACTATGAGACAGTGCTCCTTAAGTAAGAAGCTTCATAGATTTCCAGACAGCAAGGATGGAAGCCTAGCCCAAGGCATCCACCCTTTCCCAGCTCGTGTGTGCAGTGTGCTCAGGCACAGACATGGCAGATGATGAGAAGTGGGATGAAGCAGGAGCATTGCCTTGCACCATTGCCTTGCACCTTGCGCAATCAGGGGAGCAGCAGGCACTGGGCAGACTAAAATTTAAAGAGAAGTAGGCAATGCTTGAAGATTAGGAAAGGGAGATAAAATCATGTGGAAAAGAAACGTTGGGGGGAGGGGGGGGGCACACAAAGCAGCATTTTCGATGTAATGTTTTTCATTAATTGCTGAGAAACAGGGAGAGCCGAACTGGCTTGGATGAGGTTCTGCACAACAGCAATGGAATAAAGACAATACATTTTTAGGATGATACAAATAGGGGAAAACAAGCAAAATTAGAGGAGGAGCTAAGCAAGGAAAAAGTGTGAAACAATAGTCCCTAGCTGTTAGGAGCATGATGGAAAGGAACTAGAAAAGAGCACAGGAGGAAAGCTGAATCCTCTGTTCAGCTCACTGAGAGCCAGTTGGCAGCTCAGCACGCTGAGCGATACAAGGACCAGCTGAGATACGCTCCATGAACTGGCAAGAGGAGCTGTCTCATGTTTCTCACTAAACTGTTTGAAATGGGCTTATACTCATTGTTCCAAGAGAGCATTTTTTACACATCATTGTCCTAACAAGTCATTTCAAGTCATACATTGTCTGATCCCCCTGACAAATCTGGCCCCATGCACTGATGCAACAAATTGCAAACCAACACGTAGGCTGGAAAGATGGTGACTAAGGGTCAAGTGCCAGCGCTCCGCTGAACTTCGGAAATCTGCAGCAGTCTGCCCTAGGTGAGAGACGAGTGCTGCAGTGATTTTTATTTATTTGTCTTACAATAAATCATTGTCAGAGAACAGGAGCAGCTCCTGCACGAGCCCCTGCTGATGGTCCCACACTGCATGGTTGCCAAGCAGGAGGCAGAGCAGCTCAGGTCACAGAATCATAGAATTATTTTGTTGGAAAAGACCTTTAAAATCATCAAGTCCAGCTGTATCTCTCCACTACTAAACCACATCCCTAAGCACCTCACCTACCTGTCTGTTAAACACCTCCAGGGATGGGGACTCAACCCCTTCCCTAGGCAGCCCATTCCAATGCTTGACAACCCTTTCAAGTGAAGAAATTTTTCCTAATATCCAATCTAAACCTGCCCTGGCACAACTTGAGGCCACACTGCTGCAGGGATGCACACATCCCACATGGCATCCCCACTGACCTCTCCCATCAGACAGCATGACATCAGCTTACAGTGGCAGTGGCTTGGGGAGAAAAGCATCATTCTGGTAACTCCAGCGTTTGGCCATCCAGATCCCCTGCTGGTCCCGGCCTTTCTGGTTTGGAGCAGATGCTCAAGCTGCAGTTTTACAGCCTGCTCTGAACAGAGGCCAAGATAGCTCTCTGTCACTCTGGGACAGCACTAGGAAGTCAGACAAGGAAAGTAGGAGGTAAAGATGTGACTCAGATATCAAAGGGAAAGCATTTAATCTATTTCATTTAGAAGCCACATTCTCCCATCTAAGTCTGGCAACAGCCTGGACATTGACACTCAGTGAGGCTCTGGCACCTCTTCCCCTCTCAGCACACCCAGGGCTGGCTGAGGGAAGGGGCATTTTTTTTTTCCCCCGTCTTTAAAGTCCATCTATTCTTCTAGAAGGGTCTACAGCTACCACAACTCTCCTAGCTCTGTATTCAATTTGGAAGCCTTGCATTCGTATCTGGAGAAATCCCTGTTCCTGAAGGACACAGCATTTGCCAACGTCAACAAATGGTTTGTGTTTGTTTCAGTAAACCCTGCCATCTCATATTTTTAATGTGCTTGTGGATGAGGACCAAAACTTTCCTTACTAGCTGGTGTAGACTTCAGACTGCCTGTGATCTATTTCTATAGCTTGGCTGCATTAACGTTTCCTCCCAAATCTCTTGTTTCTGTTGCATGGAGTTTATGCTTTCATTCAGCTGTCGCTGTGCAACTCCAGTTCTTCCTGAGGCTGCACACAGCCTTTGGTCCTCCTATGCTCATCTCCCTATACGAAAACCTCATCTACCATACAAAGCCTATATTGTTCCAGAAGAACATAGAGTACTCCATAACCCAAACTATCTGCTGCCACTCCTCCAAGGGCATGTTAAAAATATGTGCTCTGCATTTTCAGAGAATAACTCATCAGAAAGTTACTACCACCAGAAGCAAACCTATCTACCCAATATCGCCTTCTAACCCAGAACCTACTGTCTTACAGGCAGAAGGTTTCCCCTGTTTGGGGGAAGGAGTGAGATGGGGAGAAGAAAGGCTGTGCATTTTACTAACAGGTCTGGGCTAGAAGGTGCACAATGGGATTTCTTTAAAGCCTCTTTCGGCATCTTAAGAGAACATTATCTTGAAATCTGACCTCTCTTACCCAAGCCATTTTTTTTTTAATCTTACCAATAGAACACAGTTCACATAGAAGCCCAATTTACTGCTGTGATTAATCCACATCTTTACATCCCCCCTCATTTTAACAACTGGAGGCCAGTGCCTATTTAGTGCAGATTTAATATGCAATACACTCATCTCAAAAGTTTTTGGATATGCAGTTGTTCCATAGTTTTTCTTACTTGAAGTACAAGTGATGCAAGTATGCTTACACCACCACCAGCATCCCCTTGCCAATTTAAAGAGCCTTCTGAAGATGAACACAAAGGACCTCACCCTGCCACAGGATAAATGGGCTCTCAAACCTGTGAGTGTGTGAACTAGATAAAGTGAGGAACCACAACACAGACCTCTGCCTCCCAACACGTTTCTCAGAACTACAAAGAAAGCGAGCGCAGCCATGCTAAGCAGCTACTGCTGCACCACTGCTCACCCCACGAGAGAGCAAAACCCCAGACAAATCCATAGGACCCAGGAAGAGGCAGCTTCGTCAGCCGGTCACCTCCTGTTCAAACCAGCTGCACTATGCAACGGCTCAAGAGCTTTGTAGAGCTGATGTCTGGGAGATGCTGGCCTCTAAGGACTTGTGCTCAAAACAGAGCTGCAGGTACCCAGCACCAGGGAGTGGGCGGTAAGTAATTGTGAAACAAGGGCAAGACACAGGGTCCTACCCCGGTGACTACAGGGGAAGGGGCCCAGGGCTTGAGCGGGACAGCTCGCAGGGACGCGCTCTGCTCCTGCAGCCTCCAGCAGCCACTTAGTCCCCAGGGAAACCACAGATGCAGTGGGGCAAAAGAGAAGCTAAGCTACAGGCAGTGATGAGCACAAACAGAGCTCAAGAGCTACTATGCCTTCCTATTAATTATCATTTAGTAAAAGTGGAAGGAAGCCTCAGAAAAATGGGGCTTCAGCAGTTTACAACACTCATGCACTTCTCCATCCTCTCCCTATCCCAGGCATCTCTTCTTCCAGCTCAGTGTCTGGAGGACAACCATCTCCTGACCATCCACAGCAATTAAGTCTCTCCACGGCTTCTCGTGTGATCTTGCCAGAGTAGGACAACGTACCATCCTCCCCAAGGGGTCATCAGCCTCAGAAGTCCTTGGGGCTTGGCCCCACAGCCACTGCAGTTTCAAAGAGCTTAACAAGCCAACGGTTTGAGGAGGAAGCTACCACTAAGGCTTGAGGCAAAGCTTTGGCAACAAACAAAAATTAAGAAAAGCCACATCAGCCTTAAGCGAAGATTTAGCACGCATGGTGTATCTCTCCGGGGATTGGTTAGCAAGTGGTTAACAGCCCTGGAAGACTAGTTTGAAAGTGAAAGGTAACCATTACTGAGGTTAGCTAATGAACTAAGACAAGTGGGGGCAGTGAGGCTGATGACAGCCCAACACACAGCACAACCAGATGCAAAAATAAGTGTTTGATGAAACAAAGAATCTCTAGATACACAACACTTTTACTGAATAGCAGTGAAAATACACATTGTTAAGGAATAGAGAGTATTGATCATTAATCTCTGCCACTTCATCATAACTGTATTCAGCAGAACTTACAATTTGTTTGTTACCGGTTTCAAAACAACCTTTACTAATAACAACTCTGGCTTGTTTTGCTATCACTTTGACTCGCTCCTTTAATTTGTATTCTCCTGCCATTTCTGAGCATTTCCCTGCTCTTCCCAGCTGGCACCATGCACCAACCCTGTGCAGGCTGCCGTGCTGCCAGCTGTGCTGCTCGTCAGCGAGAGCTGGGAAACACTACCAACCATCTTCAGATCAAGTTTGGTACCCATACACAGACACCACACTGTAAAGATTTCTTTATGAATATTTTCATCCCTCTAATGCCCATGACAGCCTTAATCACTTGCAATGGTCACAGCAAATGGAGCTGAACAGGGGCAAGCACTGATGAGTCAGGTGCAGGTGAAGCGCACAGCAGCACCTTCCTCCTCCCACCAATGCCATGGTGGCTGTCCCTGTGCCAACCCTGCTCCACACAGTGCCGAGCTCCTGCACTGGACTTCCCTGGCTGAAAGGCATCCCTGCAAGGCTTGCTGCAGCTCGCCACCAGGGCAGGCTCGTGCCAGGGCTGGCATGAGAAAACAAGCCATGCAACACTGCCTGGAGGGGAAAGGCTGGAGCTGGAAGGCCTTTTTTTGACAGCAACTCTACTTCTTGGATTGGCTTAGTTGTGAAGTCAAACTGCACCTTGAGAGACAAGTTATACGTGTGCAAACAGAACTGTTGTAGGATCATTAAACATTATTATGCCATTCACCTTAATAACCCCAAGGTATAATGTCCTGCTCACAAGGGTAGCTCTGATGCACCTCTATCCCAGCACTGTCCAACCTCAGCCTGTTCAGAAAAGCTTAAAACCTCGCCAGAGAATCATCCCTCGGGGTCTATAGAGCTGGCAGATGCTTGCAGCAACACAGAAAAGCTTGTTTCAGAGCAAGATCACCTGTCCCCCCTCCCCCTTCCCCCCCCCCCCAACTGGAACAAGATGCTCAGGACCTTAAAAAGCAAAGTCTGTGCAAGTGAGAGTCACCTCCTTCCTGGCCAAGGTGTCCCAGACCCAGGATACTCTGCTCTGTACCAGCACTTTTATCACAGCCTCAACACCACAGGACCTTCTGGGCCAACAGTCAGCGAAAGTTAAATACCCAAATGATGGTTTCAATTATTGCTAAAGAGCAACTTCATTTGCATACTGGCAACTCTTTACTGATTAACTACATTCGTCCTGATGCATGGACATTTCATCCCCAATATTATGAAAGGGAGAGAAAAAAACAGTTCTGTAATTTCCAGCCCTTTCTCATTATCTGTGAGCTGGGGGGTGCAGAATATCTGTATTATTGACTGCAGAGAAACAGCTGTATTATCGCTAATCTTTGAGTAAGCCATGTTGTAACACTCTGTGAACATTTTCTTTACAGTCCACAAGCTCTCCTCACTTCACTCAACACATGGATCTTATTTAAACAGGCTTAGTAGTATGAGGAGTAATGGAGAACTGGGAATAAAGAGTGGTGAGGGAGAAGTAAGAACAATAAAGTAACAAGTTTCAAAAATCTTACATTTCTTTACAAATTTCTAGTGATTTCAGGTCTGCAGGGTACAGAAGTGTACGCTCAGGAATACGAGCCTACAGAAGTGTAACAATTAAGAAAAATGGTTAAAAGAGCAAACTTGCAACAGAAAAGAAGGGCAAACCCAACAACTAAGCACATGCAAATTTCCATTAACTTAAGAAAAATCAGGATTTTGTCCAAAAGTCAGTAGAGATTTAGCCAATAAAATGGCCAAGGAAAACAAGGTATAGTTAGGAATGCCCGCAGTCTTCCAAGCACTGGTTTAAGTACAGCATAAGGATAATACTGGACTGACTTGAACCTACTCCCATTTGGCAGGAAAGCTAATCTTTTTTCCTCCCACAGCTGTCTATATAGATGTCCTGTCTTTTTTTTAATATGTCTAACATCTAATTTAATGCCTATTAAGTGTTCTCAATCAGATATAATTTCTTTCATTTTTTTTTGGGGGGGGGGGGGGGGGGGGGGGGGGGGGGGGGGAGGGAGCAGAGATATATACCAAACACACAGTTTGCTCACACCACACACCAGCATGGAGATATTCATGAGAAGATATTAGCAGAAAATCAGTTCCCAAGGAGCTCTTCTACAATGCCACCTCTACGCCAACCGGTGGGACATTCCAGAAGCTGAAGATAAAGCTAACGTGGCAAAGCACTGTAGGTTCTGGAGCACTCAGGGGACATTCTCCAGCTCCAGAAATATGATAGTGCCTACAAAATGTTATAATAAGCAAATACCTGCAATGATTTTGTAAAGGACAAGTGATTGGTTATATAGCATCACTGGTAAAAAGCTGATCCACTTTTTGGATGGGTAGGCTAAGAGGGTAACTCAAAATGTCTCATTACAAATATTTTAAATGTTTCTCCTCAGGTTTCAACCTTTTCCTTTTAACTTTTTTCACGGTATAAGTTAACTATGGTTTCAAACAAAACATTACTCCCAGCTTAACAGGTCATTTTGAAAAAGGTCCTCTTCTAAGAACATTAGAAGACTTGGAAGAAACATACCCTTTTATGATTTTTTTTAAATAAATTAATATTTTCCAATGGAAAAAGAATTCTTTCAAACTTTCCAGACACTGCCATACACAAAGTCAATGTTGCAATTACTTCGGTAATTAGAAACATAATGGCTCCTATCATACGTTCCCTCAAATTCTGGTAAGCATGTTGCTTTGCCATATTCTCCCCATAGCTTTAAGACCCAACAGCATTACTCCACTGTCTCAAACAGCTGAGCGTATGTGTAAGATATCCCAACTTCCTTCCCAGACCATGGGAGGTGGAAACCCCTCTCATGTAAGACCTAAGTCTTGCTGAGTCCACCCAGATCAGACATAAATAAGGCCCAAACTATTTTGAAATTAATATAAACCCAGTAAAATTGTGCTGCTCATTCTCTAATGAGGCTGGAGCGGATCAAGGGCACATCTTCCTGCCTGGGCAATGGTGATTCCTTTTGTTTAAAGTATGTTTAATAATTTTATTTACATGACATTCTCAGCAAAAGTATCTAGCAAGAGGCTAAAATTTGAGGACACCATGCAAGTTAAAAGAAGCAAAAGGTACTGAAGAGATGCAAATACATTTAGATGAATAC